>RJWJ010020660.1:0-28780 GCA_004363605.1 Indri indri | reverse complement strand
TTATGAAGAAGACCCCAAAGGCAATCACAGCAACAACCAAAATAAATAAATGGGACCTGATCAAATTAAAAAGCTTCTGCACAGCCAAGGAAATTGTCACAAGAGCAAACAGACAACCTACAGAATGGGAGAAAATTTTTGCATGCTACAAATCTGATAAAGGGCTGATAACTAGAATCTGCTTAGAACTCAGGAAAATCAACAAGAAAAAATCAAACAACCCTATCAAAAAGTGGGCAAAGGACATGAACAGAAACTTTTCAAAAGAAGACAGAATAATGGCCCAAAGACATATGAAAAAATGGTCAACATCTCTAATCATCAGGGAAATGCAAATCAAAACCACAATGAGATATCACTTCTCTCCAGTGAGACTGGACTTTATCAAAAAGTCCCAAAACAATAAATGTTGGCATGGATGCGGAGAGATAGGAACACTCATACACTGCTGGTGGGACTGCAAACTAGTGCAACCTCTGTGGAAAGCCATATGGAGATACCTTAAAGAGATACAGGTAGAATTACCATTTGATCCAGCAATCCCATTACTGGGCATCTACCCCAAAGAACAAAAGTCGCTCTATGAAAAAGACACCTGCACCCGAATGTTTATAGCAGCGCAATTCACAATTGCAAAGGTGTGGAAACAGCCCAAGTGTCCATCAATACATGAGTGGATTAGTAAAATGTGGTATATGTATACCATGGAGTACTATTCAGCTTTAAGAAACAATGCTGATATAGCACCTCTTGTATACTCCTGGATAGGGTTGGAACACATTCTACTAAGCGAAGTATCCCAAGAATGGAAAAACAAGCACCACATGTACTCACCATCAAATTGGTAGTAACTGAACAACACATAAGTGTACATATAAGAATAACATCTATTGGATGTCGGGTAGGGAGGAAGGGGGAAGGGGGAGAGGCGAGGGGGAGGGGGGGACAGATATATGCATACACAAAAAGTGCAATGCGCACTATCCGAGAGATGGACACACTTGAAACTGGGACTTGGGGGGAAGGGGGGGCAAGGGCAACATATGTAACCTAAACATCTGTACCCCTATAATAACAAACAATAATAAATAAATAAATAAATAAATAAATTGGGGAAAACAATACCTGCCCTGCCTGCTCCATAGAATTGTTGGAAAGGAAATGTGAAGAAATACTTGTCAGGTATTTCTTTGTAAGTTCTAAAGTTCCCTCTAAATCTAGTGGTATCAATAGCCACATCACACAGTGGGGGCTGTCACAGTTTATAAAAAGGTATGATTTGAAGAAAGGTCACATTTCCCAAAATATCTTCCCTGTCGATCTGCCATAGATGGTTCCCTCCTCTCTGGCTCATAATTCCCATGCCCATAGCTTGGATAGCGAGTTTGTGGTGTCACTGTGTTAATTAGCTATTGCTGTGTAACAAATTAGCCCAAAACTTATTGGCTTAAAACAGCAACAAACATGTGTCATCTCACATAGTTTGTGCGGGCCAGGAATTTGAAGGAGCTTTGCCCAGGGCCTCTCACGAGGTCACAGTTAGGATTTTGGCAAGGGCTGCGGTTATCCAGAGACCTCATTGGCACTGGAAGATTCACATCCAAGATACTTCACTCACAAGGTGCTGGTTGTTGGAAGTTCTTCATGGACTACTTGAATGTCCTTGTGACGTGGTGCCTGGCTTCCCCCAGAGTAAGTGGCCCAAGAGAAAGAGCAAGGAGGAAGCCACAGTGCATTTTATGACCTAAACTTGAGGTCACGTACTATTACTCCCATTGTATTTTATTTTTCAGAAAGGAGTCAATAATTCTGGCCCACACTCAAGTGGAGAAGAATTAGGCTCCACTTTTTGAGAGAAGAATTGTCATAGAATTTGTGGATATATTTTTAAACCATCATAGTCATCATGAAAATGTATCTGTTAACTTGGAGGAAGACTTCTAGGCCTCACCTATTAGTGCTTTGCTGGGTCCAGCTGGAGGAGGTGTTGAGATGGGGAGAAGATTCAAGGCCAGGAGAGGTCACAAGTAAGGTAGAGATAGAGGTGCCAGGTGACAAAGTGTTAAGGGAGAGGCATTCATGATGGTGAGGTATTTCCTGGGAGAGAAGTTGCCCTGGTATTGCCTAGAGGGTGATCAAAGGCTTTAATCCAAGAGCCATTAGTCTCTCTCCTTCTTGTTGAATTTCTTAGTCCTTATGGAGCCAGAAAATTCTCCCTATTGGCTAGGGAGCTTGTAAAATCACTCCTGGAATGTTTGGCTGGTTTGGGGGATGGAGGTGAAATCTCCCTCTTCAAAAGATATTTATTGTCCTGGTGTGGATCAGCCCTACTTTCTCCTGGGCTTTGGTCCTGACAAGGGCTGAGCCAGGGACTAGAGCAGGGGATCATGAACTCAAGGGGCAATAAGGGATGTCAAATGGACGATAGCAGATGTAAGAAACAATTAGGAATGTTAAGCATGTGGCAGATGTCAGTCAGCCCTTCTCAATTGTGACCACATAGATCTGTGAACCCTGTTTGGTCAAATGTTCTGATTAAGTCCAAAGATCATATTTTTGTGTTAATTTTCCTGATTTTTGAGTATTGCCTACCATAGCTTATATTGCAGACAGGTTTACTCAACCCTATCCCAAATCCTTTGCTGCACGGTGGGTACCAGGAAGTTAAGGCTCCTTTATCAGACTCCCTCACATCACCCTGGCCCAAACATGAACTGGCCTCCTCCAGCAGATGCACTCCCAGGGAACTCGGAGGCTGCAATTCCGCTGTCTCTGCATTCTCTTCTGGAAAGCATGGACGTGGAAGCATTTGGTTTTCCTGCCCTTGCAGTAGCAAAGGTATTATACTAACATCAAGACCTTAGTTTTATGGAGAGCCGAAAGAAAAATAAAATAGGCTTAGGGTTTTACATTCCTGGATCAAGGCATGGTCAGAGATGAGAGGCTTTCTATAACTTCCTGAAAAGAATATCTTTTCTCTTGGAAAAATCTTATCTCTTTTCAGTTGAGGTAGCTGAAAAATCAGAAAAAGAATCTGATCCTACAAATCACTATGTAACAAAATAGCTTTAATTCTCAGCCTTATCATGTCCCTTACTTGAAAGTTAGAGATTAATCTGGAAAGGATAGGACATCAAAAATTTGCATGATAACATATGGTAAGATTTGGAAGATCATGCAAACTCCATTTCCCAGCCCAAATTGAGCTTCCCTTCCCGGCAGAAATGGCCCCTTTGCCATCTGATGAGATGGGTCCGTCCTTACTTGAAGACTTCATCTAGATGGTTACCTCTCAAGGGAAAGCAGTTCTCTCCCTTCTCCACTCCCACAATTCCTTATGTCCCCCGGAACTGACTAGAGTCAGATCTCGGCATGGTCCGGGACTGTGGTCCCCAACCCCCAAGCTGCAGACAGCTTCCTGTCTGTGGCCTGTTAGGAACCAGGCAGTGCATCACTGCCTGAGCTCCTCCTTCTCCCACCTCCCCACCCTCTCTCCATGGAAAAATTGTCTTCCTGAGGGCCACACAGCAGGAGGTGAGCAGCAGGACAGCAAATGAAGCTTCATCTGTATTTACAGCTGCTTCTCCTCCTCCCTGCCCCCACTATCTGTGGAAAAATTGTCTTCCATGAAACCAGTCCCTGGTGCCAAAAGGTTGAGGATCACTGGTCCAGGAGGACAATTACAAAAATCCAGGAGGAAAAGGCTTATACACCAAAATATAATAGGAAGATCTTGCTAATTTACATTAGAAACACCTGTGGGAGGTGAGTTTGTGTGGGAGTGGACTCTGAGAATGCTGGATCAAGGAGAGGAGGGCATCATTTTAGGTTGCTCCAAACTATTTATATGGGTATACATACAAAGATTCTGGATTCAGTGGGCTAGACAGAGCATCTAGGAATGGTTAAAATATTGTTTAATTAAAAATGGATTCAACAATGGCCTAAAATGAGTGAAGTGGAGATGCAGGAAATTCCTCAGTATAATGTAGAACAATAAATGGAAAGACATATGGTGGTGGTCTGGTGGTGGTAAGGGTGTTGGAGGACATTTACCATGTGATTGGCTTAATCTCATGGTTTGCACAACAGTGGTGAAGGGAGCAACAGTATCCTTGAAAAGTGTTGTAGTACCTGTCCTCAAAAGGCTGATGACAGGTTAAATATATTGTCCTTGACATGGGTTTCTTGACTTCCCAAGGGGTGATGGGTCAGAAGTCATGTATTGGCACTTTAACTCCAGAGACAAAGTGGCTGTGATTACTGTAATAGGCAGCAGGACTAGAGTCGTCATTAGAATGCCTTAGCCACAGGAAATCTTTGGAAGTTGGCAATACCTAGTTGATGAGGGAATCTTAGAAGCAAAAAAACATGAGCATCCAACCAAGGTCCAACATGATTGCGTAACTCTAAGAGTTGTAGGTTTGAACAGAGATCTAACTTAATCATATCATAGTCATAGCCCATCACACAATTCTCACACCTGAGTCAGGTCACAGATCCAGAGCCCCTTGGAGTAAGGGAGGATGCTTACGCTTGGAGAGAAAAAAAAATGGTTATGCCATAATAAATATAATATATATACTTTAAATCAGTGGATGTCAAATTTTGGCTTGCCCCCAGAATCCCCTGATGGGCTTGTTAAAATGCATTTTGCTAGGTCTTGCATCCAGAGTTCATGATTAAGTGGGTCTGGGGTGGGTCCCAAGAATTTTCATTTTTGAGAAGTTCCCAGGTGATGCTGATGCTGCTGATTCAGGGACCACACTCTGAGAACTCTAAATTTTCATTCCAGTTCCTCCAAGGAAACTGCAGCAAGTTACAAATAATTTTGTCCTAGAAAAAGAAAACTATCTGGACCTTTTAGGAATTATTGGACATTGATTCTGAACTAATGCTAATCATTAGGGTTCCAGAAAAATCACCACAATCCATAAGTAAAAGTGAATGTTTATGGGAGTCCATTGAAAAATGGAATTTGGGGCCACTTCACTCTCGTAGTGGGCCCAGTGTATCCATGAACACATCCTTTTGTTATTTCCATAGTTCTTAAAAATGTAGTTTGAATAGGTATTCTCAGCTACCACATTGGCTCTTTGGCTTGCAGAGTGAGAGCTTTCACGATAAGGTGGGTAAAATAGAAGCTTCTGCATCACCCTTCTCCATACCAAGTAATGAACTAAGGGCGATGCCACATCCTGGGAGGACCTAGCACAAGTTATTCCACCAACAAAGACTTTAAAGCTGCAAAGGTGGTGACCTCTATGACATCTCTAGTTAACTGGTTTATTTGTCCTGTGTAAAAGACAGATGGATCTTGGAGAATAATGGTGTAGTATTTTAAGTGTTATCAGGTGATGACTACAATTGACACTGCTGTTATAGATGTATCTTTTCACTCTGTGAGTCTGCCATATGTCTGTTGATCTGGCAAATGCATTTTCTCTATTTGAAGAAGTTTACTTTTGCCAGTATTCACCATTCCTGGTCTTGGGACTATATTAATTCTTCTGTTTTATACTATAATTTAGAACAGCAAGTCTTTTGATTCTCCTTTTCACTTACCAAACTTTATGCGATTTAGATGATGTCATGCTAATAGACCAGGTGATCAGGCAGGAGCAAATACCCTAGATGCCCTGTAAAACATATGTATGTAGGGGGTAGAAGATGCATCCATTGGAAATTCAGGAATCTCAGAGATGTCTCTAGAAGTCCAGATGTCTGGATAATATCAGAATATCCCCTTTAAAGTGGAAAGAAAAATTGCTGCACCGTGCACATCCCACTAATAAGAACAAATAATACTTTGGTTGTCTCCATGGATTTTGAAGGCAACATATACCACATAACAATGTATTCCTCTGACCCTGTTGCTCAGTAATGCATAGGCTACTGTCTTTGAATGGGGTCCAAAGCAGGAGAATCTTATTCAGGCCACAACATGTTCTGCCCGTATGCCTTGTAACTAAAGAATCTAACGGTGTTTGAAGTGTCTGTCTGTTTAGCATACTACATATGGAGCCTTTGCCAAGCTCTGCTAGAATAATCACAGTGAAGAACCCTGGAGTTTGAGGGCAAAATTTAGTACACTCTTTTTCTTTATAATTTAATAGCAAGTTAGTATATTCTTTTTCTTTAAGCCAACTTTACTGAGATATAATTTACATACAATAAGATACATTAATTTTAACTAGACAGTTGGATGACTTTTCATAAATTTACATACCTGAAAAACCTCAGCAAAATCAAGATAAAGAATATTTCCATCAAACTAGAATACCTCCTTGTGCCTCTTTGCACCAATCGCCTTTGAATCTAGCCCCAGGAAACCACTGATCTTCTTTCTGTCATTATATATTTGGTTTATCTTTTCTAGGGTTGTATGTAAATAGAATCAGGCAGTATAAATACATTTGCATCTGGATTTTTTTATTCAATGTAGTATTTTTGAGATTCTTCCATGCTGTTATATGTATTGGTGGTATCAACAGTTTGTTCCTTTTTATTGATTAGTAGTATTTCATTGTATGGATATACTACAATTTCTTTATCCATTAGCAAACATTTAGGTTGTTTACAGGTGTTGGTTCTCATGAATAAAGCTGCTATAAATATTCCTATAACATCTTTTTGTGGACACATGTTTTCATTTTTCTTGGCTAAATACCTCTAATAGATTTCTGGGTCATATGGTAAGTGCATATTTAACTTTATAAGAAACCAATAGATTGTTTTCCCAAAGCACTTGTACCATCTTACATTCCCATGAAAACATCTGAGAATTACAGTTGCTGCACATCCTCATCATTCGATATTGCCAAATGTTTTTAATTTTAGCTGCTCTAGTAACTATGTCGTAGTATTTCATTGTGTTTTAAGTTTTCATTTTCTGACATCTATTAATGCTGAGCATCTTATGGATTTATTAGCTACTTTTATATCTTTTGTAAAGAGTCTGTTCAAATTTTTTCACCTTTTTAATTGGGTTATTTTTTCTTGTTACTGAGTTGTAAAAGTTCTTTATATATTCTAGAAACAAGTCATTTGTCAGATACATGTACTTTGAACATTTTCTCCTGATCTGTGGCTTAGCTTTTCATTTTCTTAATGGAATTTCTCAAAGAGCAAGAGTTTTTAATTTTCACAAAGTTCAATTATCATATTTTATTTAATGGCTTGCTATTTGTGTCCTATCTAACAAATTTTTACTACCCTTAAGCCACACAGATCTCCTGCTATGCTTTCTTCCAGGAATTTTATACCATTAGCTTTTAGTATTAGTTCTATTATCCAACTCCAATTTAATTTTGTATATGGTATATTGCAAAGGTTGAGGTTCATTTTCTCCCTATGGGTATCCAATTGCTCTTGTACTGCTTATTGAAAAGATGATCTCTTCTCCATTGAATAACCTTGTCAAAAATTAATTGATCATGTGTGTTTGGAAATATTTCTGAATTCTCTATTCTTTTTTAATGATGATGATAGATAGATAGATAGATAGACGTAGAATTCTGGGTTGCAGTATTTTTTTCTTATTATTCCTTACAGCATTTAAAAGATACCATTTTATTGTGTTCTGGTTTGTGCTGATTCTGATGAGAAGTCAGCAATTAATCTTACATTTGTTCCTTTTTATGTAATATGCTTCTCCCTCCTCTGGCTTGTTTAAGATGCTCTCTTTATCTATGGTTTTTCACCAAATTGAGTATGAAGCACCTTGGTGTGATTTTCTTTGTATTTATCCTGCTTTAAATTTGTTGACCTTTTGATATGTTGATTTATAATTTTTATCAGATTTGGAAAAATTTCAACCATTATTTCTTCAAAAAAATTTTTGTTTGTTTTCTCCTCTCTTCTTCCTGGGTTGTAATTACGCATATCTTAGACCACTTGCTATTATTCCATAGATTACTAAAACTCTGTTCATTTGCTTTTAATCTCTCTTCCTCCCTATGCTTCAATTTGTGTGCTTTTTATTTTGATATTTTCAAATTCATTAATTTTTTCTTTTCTGATATCTATTTTGCTGTCACTCCACCCAGAATTTTTTTTTTCAGATGTTGTATCTGGTTCTAGTCTGCTCATTTCTTTTATATATCTCCTTGTTATGTTTATGTTTTACTTCAAATTTATAAGTATATTGAGCATATTTATAACGGGTCTTTTAAAGTCCTGTCTACTAATTCCATCCAATCTGGCATTTCTTCCTATTAACTGATGTATCACCTGGTTGTGAATCACATATTCCTGCTTCTTTTTATGTTTAGTGCTTTTTTTAAAATTGGATGCTGGACGCTGTAAATGTTACATCCTTGAATACCTGGACTTTGTTGTCTTCCTCTAAAAAGTATTGGACTTTGTTCTGACAGTCGGTTAAATTACTTGCAATCATTTTGATCCCTTTAAGCCTTGTTTTTAAGGTTTTAGGGAGGGTCAGTAGTAATCCTTACTCTTGACATAGTTTCACCCTACAACCAAGGCATGAACCTCTTGCCCCCAGGTGATCAATGAAGATTATTTTCTCTGGGTTGTCTATGCTCAAAAGCCACCCTTCCCTGTATCTACCCTGTGTGGGAATTCTACAGCTTATAGCTACTTTGTGATTTTTTTTTTTCTCAACTTCATGGTATTTTACCCTAAGTATGTGCTTGTTGATGTTTACTCAAAGACTCCAGAAGACCCCATCCACATTTCTGGAGCTCTTTTCTGCACAGTTTCCTCTTCTCTTCATTCCATTCTACAAATTACTCCCACCTTGGTGTCCCTAATTTCTAATTTCTGTCTCTCCACTCAGTGAGACCCCTGGTTCTACCTGGGATCCCTGTCCCTGCACGACCATACAGAAATTTCCTCCAAGCTGTGTGCTGTGGTTATTATGGAGACCACCTTCTTTGTTTCCCTTTATTCAGTGATTTGTCTTGCACTGAGTTTTCTAATTTTGTTTTACCTATTTTTATATATTTATATATAGATAACCTACTTCCTGTATTTTGTTAGTTTTCTAGTTGTTTGTGGTGGGAGGGTATGTTCAGAAGTGGAAGTAGCCAAGATGTTATCATTAAGAACAACTCTGCACCAGCCGTGAACCCTCGGTATTGTCAGAACACCAATCCGTTGGATATCACCTGGCTGTGCTACCCGAGTGACCCATCGAGGAACCGGGGTATTGTCTGGTGCACCAAAGCACGTGCAGCAGCACCCCACCATCAGACGGAAGTGTTTCTGTGAGGGTAAGATCAAGCAGGCCCTGGTTACTGATTGATTTAGTGGTTCACACTCCTGATGTGTCTACTCAGGACACATACCTCCTCTTTCCTCAACCCACATCTGTATTTTCTAGCAGTTTTCTGTGACTAAGAGTTGACTGAAAAAAAACCCCATGCTGTCTATTTAACAGATGGCTCTGAGCAGTACGTTCTCACCAGCTTGAAATCAATGGCTGTGAAGCTTCTGTTAGGAGTTGCCCTGAAGGGCAGCGAAGAAGGGAGCTACCAGAGCTTCAAAGAGAGCTCATAGTGACACCATTGCCTTCAGCTAGTCCCTATTTTTCCCATCTGCAAAGTGGGGAAATAAAAAAATGGACAAGGACAATTATTCTGTTTCTCAGTCTTGCTTGATTAATATGATACTTAATTGGACTCTTTGATCATCTCAAATAATGGTGCATAAACTATTTAAATTTATGCAAACTATTTCTTTTGAAGAAGCAGAAGTGGAAACAAAACATACTCGCATCCCATTAATCTTCAAACTTTTCAATAAGGGCATTAAAAAAAAGGATCCTACTTCTCAAACTAGAAGCCAAACTTGGATTTCAGCCTTAGCATTGGTAGTAACTTGCTCTGTGACCTTAACTAAGTCGCTTCCTTCTCAGGGACTTTATTTTATCTGCAAAAGTGTAGGATGAGACATTATAACCCTTGTGGTCTCTCCTAGCTCAGGACTCAGTGATTCTGGGTCTTGTGCTATCACTTGTTCCGGTCCTGACAGGGATTTGTCCCTTGTCTCAGAGTTTGGAAGATATGAGTATCTTCTCCTGGTCATTGGTTGCAGTGGAAATGTAAAGCATGAAGTGTGGAAATATAACTTGTGAACTTGACATTGTGGTTTAGACTATATTAGTCTTTGATATCCTCTCGCTCTTTACTTATTGAACCTCACATCCCTCTTCTCAGCCCCACCCCAAACTTCCCCCAACTTCTGGCACTTTCCCGTGGAATCTGGGATCATCTGGCGAGGGGCTATCTCCAAAGTCTCTGAGGAGATGAGGGGGCTCAAGGACAGAGTGGTCTCAGCAGTTGGCAAGAAGTTCAAGAAAATGATCACAATACCAAGTACCAACACTTTGCTTTTCATTTACACTCGGGACTATCAAATGGCATTGTTTCATTATTGGTGAAACTCAATTCAGCAAAACAAGTTATCGCAAAATCAATCAACATCACACATAGATATCTACAGTTGTCCCTCAGTCTCTGTGGGGATTTGGTTCCAGTACTGCTCCTCCCCACACACCAACCAAAATCTACGGATGCTCAAGCCCATTATATAAAATGACATAGTATTTGCATATAACCTACACGCATCCTCCTGAATGCTTTAAAATCATCTATAGATTACCTGTATATAATACCTAATATAATGTAAATGCTGTGTAAGTTGTTAATATACTAGATTTTTTTATTTGTATTTTTTAATTGTTGTACTTTATTTTTTTCTAGAACATTTTTGATCTGAAGTTGTTTTAAATCACAGATGTGGAATCCGTGGATGTGAAGGGCCGACTGTAAATCACACGTTTTGTGGAACAGAGATTTATCCATATTGAGCATATTCATATACATGATGCCAAATTCCTAGAAGAAGTCCTATTTGGGTCATCCTAGTCCCTGGAATCTTATTCTACATCTGCTCATTTTAGAATCTGTGAAGAATCCCACCCCTCCACCCCCATGCACCCAGTACCATATTAACTAGTGACTTATGAAGCAGCACAGGGCACAATATGTTGATACCCATTTTGCAGTCAAAGAAATTGAGGAAAATATGGGCTAGGTAACTTATTTGTTTAGCTCATAGAAAATAAGAAATAAAATTTACAAGCCTCTAATATTTCCTTGTCAAATGGAAGGTTGTCAATAAATATTTGTGAGTGAATGCAAGAAGACAAGAAAGTGTTTGAGTTACCGGATTATACTGCCTCTCAAAGAACAGCACAAATGTTGAGACTGGCAGGGCAAACTCCTACAAATGACTAGAAAGTTGAACTAACTTGGAGTATCATTCTTGTCCTATGAAATTGACATCAGGTGAGTAGTCTCATGTTTTGTTACTGTTTTTGAAGTGACTTCCAAACTCTGTAAATTTTCCACCCAATTTCTTCTGGCTTCTGAAGCTTTAGAGTACTTTGTGATTGAAGTTTATACTGCCAATCCTGAGATTTCAATTCACTTCTCAATAGCTATATATTTTTCTATTATATGCGTAGTACACTATAGTTTATATCTTTAATATTAAAATAAAACTTTTATTTTATTATAATATTTGTTATATATAAATTATATGTAAATGCATGACATCTGCTACATTACAATGAAATATATTCTTTTATAATAGCTCCTACTACATGCCAGTCCCTATCCTGGTACTCAGTCTCCAAAGATGGTTAAGACATAGGTTCCTGACATGGAAAAACTTATAGCCATGTGGAAAAAGATGAAAATGTTAAAGAAAAATCTGTTAAGAAAATCATTGTTTATAGGAAATGCTTTCCAAAATATTTAGGGGTAAAGAACTATCATGGTCTTGTTACTGAAATCTCAGTACTTGTCCCTGGGGCCACATCATAAGAATGAGGACAAGTGGTTTCAGGAGAAGGAAAGAGAAGTTTATTAATTTGCTTTGCAAATGAGGAGCTTGGCAGACTCCCATCTTAAAGTACCAAAGTCCTACCTCTGAGCAAGAATACAGAGCTTTTAAAGGGGACGTTTTCAACTTTAGGCTATTGCTGTTCAACTATTGTTGATGGTTCTGATTCATCCTATCTTTGGCTGAGATAATCTCACGACTTCAGCTGGGACAATTCCCTTGAGCCATCTAATGTGGTACAAAGAACAAAGGACACTCCCCTGCCCCTCCTGACTACTGGCCTAAGGCGGGGGTGCAGGATTCAATTCCCAAAAGGAGTGGGGGAGGTTTTAGAGAGACAGAAAAAATGTTTACTTTTTCTCAGGCCATACCCCCTGTACATTTTTGCAACTTACTTTCAAATGGTTCAGAAAAAATTACTTAGACATGTATATATTATATATATGTATATATACATACATATAAATATGTGTATATTTATGAATATATATTAATATGTGTGTGTCTGTGTTACACATACACATTTATAGAGACAATAGTAAAGCAGATATAGTAAAATATCAGCATTTGGGGAATCTGGGTAGATGGTACATACCATGCATTTGTCCTGGAGGCAATATCGCACTCAAGGGAATGAAAATTGTTCTTGGGGATGAAAAATTCTTACTCTTTTTACATATACAGCTCAGATACACATGGAGCCCATAAGCAGATATACAGTGTATCCATAGCATTAAAATTTCATGCCAGAGGGTGATTGGGAAAAAAAGGTCTACAAAGGGCTCTTTGAGGGCAATAATCAGAAAAGGGCTGAGAAACGCTAGTATATAGGAATTCCTTATACCTTTTTTGCAACTTTTCTTTAAGTCTGAAACTATGTGGGTAGGCCAGGCGACCCTATTCTGCAGGGGTGGATGAGGGCAGCTCTGGGGCAGGTGGCACAGAAATCCTCACCTGGGGAAAGTAACATTTGGCCCAAGTCTCACTGGAGGATCATGAGTGTGCTGGGCAGATAAGCACACAGTCTAATCCCAACAAGCTTCAGAGGGAGATTAAATTCTCCATTATTTAGTTTTCTTGTTTAGCATTTTTACCATATTCTAACGAGATACAAATTGATAAGCCATGTCTTTTCTAAAAGATGTTTCTAAATAACAATCCTTTGTTGGGCAGAAGATCTTACTTCTAAACTTTTTAAAGAAAAGGGAGTTTGTGGGAAAACAAACTTTTTTCTCCCAGGATTCACTGTTTATCCATACTTTTAGTCCCCAAGGGAATATTTCTCGATTGATGGTTTATAGGCTTGGGAAACCCTTTGGCGTTTTGGAGAAAGAAGGTGCCATCCTGTGAACTTTGCGATTAGCTCTGATGCTGCACTGACTCAGGAGGCCTGAGAGAGGCAGGAGGTGGCTTCACATTCTGGAGCAAACCCCCTGCATTTCTGCAGGCTGGAAATCTGACACCAAGCTACGGAAATGCACAGTCTGAAAGCATGCTGTAAGAAGGGGCTCAGAAAGGGGCAAATGCTGGAAAAATTGTACTTTTCTCCCCATGACAGCTGTCTTTTGTTTGGGCAAATAATTTGAGGAGAGAACAAAAAAGCAGTTGTTTGCTTAATGCCAAGCCACAAAAACATGGAGCCTTTCTGGCCCCAACTAGGAGAAAATTCCTTATCCCAGGCATTCTTGATGACTTGCCTGCAGACTGAGGTGACACAGAAAGCACCCACTGTCCCCAAAACCCCTTTCACTGGGCAGGGGCCACCTCACTCATTCATAACTCAATAACACAGGGGTCCTGAGAAGCCAGAGAGCTCAGTGCCAGGTTGGACCGATCCAAAGGGCGGCTGGGCTGGGGTGGGGTGGCCTGCAAGCAAGTCGTTAATGCACAGAGATGCCCCGCCTGCCAGCCGCCCGTTTTCTTGGCCAGAAGAATCTGTAAAAAGAGTACAAAACTTTGTGTTCAAAAATTTTGGAGTTTATAACATATACAGACTCATACACACATACACACATGCCCAGAAATACACAAACTGCTTGTGATACATACATTTGGTGCCAATATAAATAGGGCTCTGGCCAAAAACCGTGTTGGTTAGCAACCAGCCCATGTAGCATTTCAAGTTAGAGGCAACAGAAAAACTCAAACAGCAATGTTTTTCCTGAACTCGAAGTCACCACTCGGTATTGCTTTTCCTTTACAGAATGGTTTTCTAATCACTTCAGTCAGGAAAGGTCCTGTCTGCAGAGAGGCCCGTGATGGGTTTGCTGTCAGGTGAGTTCATTACTGTAAATCCATCCAAAGCTACTTCCAATAACAATTACGAGACCATCAAGCCATGAAACCTGATGGCCACTTGGAATTTGTGACCAGTGCCAGTGAAAGGGAAAAGGGAGGTGCTGGGCTTCTAGAATCACTTGGTTTCCAAAGTTCACATAAGCACCGAGGTCCCAGGGGCAGAAGGAGCGGTTTGTCGGGACAGCCAACTGACACCTGGAACAGCAGGCTGGGAGCGTGTGTGCTGTGTCCCAGGCCCCATAGCCCGCTCTTGGCCAGGTGTAGAGGGAGCGCCAGCATCCTAGGTACCGTCAGCTTCCCAGGGAGGACACTCCGCCCTGCACACGTCTCACCTTTGTGCGTTAAATCCCCCTTCTACCTCCTGTGAATAAGGCCCGTCCCCAGGGAAAGACTGACACGCATTATTTATCACTTACTCTGAATATATTTAAATTACTGTTACCATCTCATATGATGTGCTGCATTTGAAATCTGTGTCCTAACAGCCTTGACTTCTGCTAAAAGAATGAGAGTTCTTGGCCAGCAGATGGGAGAGGATTTGGTAGGGATGAGGAGGGCCAAGCTTTGCAAGAGCTGGCCTGGCTGCCTGTCTGCTCCTTCCTCTCAGCCTCCAGACCTCGGTCTAGCTCTCTGTTCCTAAGTAGGTCACATCCCAGTGAGGTGGTCTCCTGGTTCCATGCGCCTCTCCTTGGCTCTTACTGGAATTTCACATTTTTCTGTGTCATTACTTATGTCTGCGTCTCTATTGAACTCAAGACCCAAGTCCATATTTGATCACCATTCTCTCTCAAGTGCCTAGCCCAATGCCTGGCATATAGCATAAGCTCAGTTAAAGTTTGTTGAATGAATAAATCAATGAATGGTATGGTTAAATGAAGGCTTGGATGAATGGGTGGATGGATGGGTAGATAGATGGATGGGTGGGTGGGTGGACGGATGAATGCTTGATGGGTGAAAGAATTTCAGTGCAGTACCACCTGGGTTCTGTCCCTCTTCCTGTGATCCTTCCTCCCTGAGAACTCTGTTGCTACTGGTGTTACTGGATGCTTATGATGAATTACATCAGTAGCAGCTGAGAAAGGCCAAAAGTGCAACCAAAGAGAAAGGCCGGGAAGGTGAAAGGCAGGGAGGGAGCAGCAGAGGGGTGAGGGGTATGCAGAAACGCAGACCGTGGGCCGCTGGATGAGAAAGGCAGGAGCCTTGGGGGTCTAAAGGGAAAACAGAGGGATGTTGAGACTAGCCATGGGGAGGGGGAGGCAGCTGAGAGGGGGAATTTTGTAAAAGAATTTGTGTCATCAGGACAACAAAAATGATAGGGGTTTTTCCAATAGGACTGCAGGGAGGTGAAAGTTGAAAGTGGGAGGCTTGTAAGAGGAAGACAGCGGAGTGGAGGAAGTCTAACCAGAAAAATTTAAGTAGCAGAGAAAGAGGGAAACAAGACGAGAGAAAAATGCTGGCCCTGAAAGCTACAGAAGGGGTACCCGGGGTAAGAGAGCCAAAGCCACAGCCACGTTGCCAAGGGAGGAAACCTTAGGAGACCCGCCCAGCCGGCATCTTGAAGTCTCAGACTTTTTCCATCTTATGAGCTGTAAATTGATCTATTCAGTTAGAGAAACCTGGTTTTTATTGAGTAATTTCCTCTGAACGACCTCCAGTTTTGAAAATGTCCCCCAGTTTCTCTGCCTCTCCCCCCTCCCCTGGGGTCCCCGCATCAATGCCCGTAAATCTCTGGGAGGCAACCCCCCTGGCGCTTGTCAGGCCGCTTGGCTGGTCCTGCTGTGGCCCGTGGTCCCGCTTGGTGCAGAGACCTCGGATCCGTTTGTTCTGCCGGCCAATTCCCAGCATGCCCCGCGCCATCCCAGCCCGGCCACAGCGCAGGAGCCCCCGGCCGCAGAAGGGATTTCTAACTGGTCCGGAGCCACGTCCTCTGCCTGGCCTCAGATACCAAGGAAATTTCTCAATTTTTCTTCTTAGCCTTCAAATGGGGCCTCTTGCAGATGAAAACAAGGGGCTCTTTATGGGAAACATCGCCCATCACTGCTTTTACATTGCATCTTTTATGCCCGTACCCCTCAAAGCATTTTCACAGACAAGTGCCATTGTCTTCCCCTTTACAGATGGCACTGAGGGGAAAGCACAGCGAGTTAAGTGGTTCAACGAAGGTCGCTCGAAATGTCAGAGCAGAGATGGGAAAGGAGCCCAGAGCTCCCTGCTCCCAGGCCCATCACCTGCCCACTCCCAGGCCTAGCTGCAAACACTTGGTGTCTACGAGCACCCTTCCCACACCCTGCCAGTGTGTAAACCCCCTCCACTTTTGCTACTGAAAGCTCTGAATGAAAACCCATCTTCCTAACCGGGATTGCACAGATCTTTGGGTGGAAGAGGCCATCTTGCAAAATCAATCGAAGGCCGATGGACCTGCCAAGACCCAAAAGGGGGGGAGGGGGGCCTGCGGGCCCCCTCAGGAGGTGAGATGCAGGCGTCAGGCTCGGAAAGCAATTGCATTACCTGTGTGGCTGAGGTTTTACTGCCTGCTCAATCTGAAAGTTAGCAAAGTAGTAATCAATGAAAAGGAAATATAATTGAGAAGATTAAAAGCTGAGGGTGGGTATGGACTGGGGAGGGAAGTGATTCCTAAAGAGGTCCATTTGTATAATTCAAAGGTCGATGCCTCTCATTAAACTCGCATCTCCAGACACTCAGGGGATGAAAGCGAATCTCTCCATGCTGACTGCCTGACACCTAAGAGTTTCCTCTGGCCACTTTCAAGGGCAGCATGAGGCCAGAGGGACAGAAGAAGCTTTTGGAAAGCGAATTTAGGGGAATCCATAAGCAAAAGAACATTGGGAGAATTGAAAAACACAAACAGGCCTTCTGACCCGTTTAAAAAAGACATCCAAGTTTCGTTTAGAATGTGAGAGTTTATTTACATGATCTGAACAAAAGCTGAATCTGTGCCCAGGGTGGTTCTAGACTGGCACAGCTTTACCTCCTCTGTTTATTCATACCCTCCCCTCCCAACACACACACACACACACACACACACACACACACACACACACACACACACACTCACGTTTATCCTTACATGAAATGCATCTGTTTCTACAGCTTCGGATCAGTGATGGGCTTTGGCTGATACTACATGTTTACTTACTGAACTAGCAACTATACCTGTTTGAGACAAGTGACAAGCTTGTCCTCCACACTTCTCCCTGGAAAGGAAGGTGTGTAGGAGAGCAAGTTATGTGTGTGTGTATGTGTGTGTCCTCCGGTCTAAACAGATGTTGGGGCTGCAGGGTTCAGGAGGCCAGGACATAGCACAAAAGCAGAGTTCTAATTTGCCTGCCTGCCCTGCTCTTTGACTGCGGAGGTTGCCCAGTGTGTCCTAAGAGGAGTTTGTCCAGTGTGTCCTGGTCTCCCTTGTCCCTCCACTTCATCTTCTCTCAGTGCTGCCTACCCCAGGAAGTGCTATAAGTGTGCCTTGGGGACCACAGGGTACAGATAGGGCTGCGAAGCTTAGCAAATGTGTTAGTTTACTATTGCCATAGAACACATTACCACAAACTTATCAGCTTAAAACAACGCACATTTTTGTATCCCAGAGTTTCCCGGGTCGGGAGTCTGTCATAGTCCAGGTAGGTTTTCTGCTCAGGTTGTGCACCCATGTGTTAGCCAGGCCGCTGTCTCATCTGCAGCTCCGGGGCTGCTTTGACTCCTTCGGGTTGTGGGCAGAACCCAGTTCACTGCGATGTAGAGCTGAGGTCGCCTGCTTTCTTGCTGGTTGTCAACTGGAGGCTGTTCTCAGCTCCTAGAGGCTGACCACTGTTCCCTGCCCTGTGGCCTTCTCCACAACACTGCAGTTTGCTCCTTCAAGGTCAAAAGAACCATTCTCCACTGATTCAAATCTCTGACTGCCTCTGTCTCTGGCCTCTAGACTCAGAATTAAAGGGTTCATGTGGTTGCGTTAGGCCCACCCAGATAATCTTCATTTCGATGAACTCAAAATCTACTGATTAGTAAACTCAATTGCATTTGCAAAAATCCCTTTTGCCGTGTAACTTAACATACTCAAAGAAATGATGTCACATCCTATTCACAGGTTTCACCTGCACTTCAGGGGAGGAGTCACTGGGGAACTTCTAAGAATTCTGCCTACTGTAAGAACTAAAAACACAGGGTGCCCAGTTAAATCTGAATTTCAGATAAATGATGAATTTTCATTGTTTTTCACATAATGTTTAGGACATACTTATACTAAAATATTATTCATCGTTTATCTGAAATTCAAATTTGGCTGGGCATCCTCTATTTTATCTGGCAACCCCAGGGGCAGAGCCCACGGGCCTCTGCTGCACAAGAAGGCTGGGATTGGCCTGCAGTAGGAGAAGGCATTTCCATCAGGAAGCGAGCAGCAGTAGAACTTTCTTCAGCTGGGGGCCCTTTGGTGATAAGAGAAGGCCTCTGTGGCCTCATTTCTGCAGCAGGGCTTTCTTTGCTCCCCTCCCCAGCTCCCTCAGCCCAAGCCTGTCAACACCCTGCATGCTCACTGAGAGCGATTGCTGTTCCCAGGCCGTGTGCAGAAACAGGCCGCAGAGGTCAGCCACAGAGTCTCACTGGCCTAGAATCACAGAGCCTGGTGGGAGGGGTGGGAAATCTGGAGAGGGAAGCTGGGGGCCAGGGGGAGGCAGAAACACCCCCAGGCTCTCTCTTCCTACCCCAACAGAAGCTCTTGCCCTTGAAGGGGGGGGGGGCGGTCAGACAGGCTCTTTGGCCCACGGAAAGCTCCCCTGAACCGGCAGAGGAGTCTTCCTTGTGAGTGATGCTTGGCTGTCCCCACCGCTGCTCCAAATCCTTGCCAGCAACACTTCAAACTCTGGCCAGCGCAGTGTTACATTTTAACAGGCCAGGCCCTATTAGCCTGATCCTAGGATGGGTTATTCTTTCCAGTTTTCACTAACAAAAATCCCCTTTTATTTGGACATTCAAGTGGCCTCTAGGAAAGAAGCTTTCATGAATTGCCAAAAATGTTCAGATGCGGCAACATTTGTGTGTGTGGCCAATTACGTCGGTACCTCAGGGGCTCATCCCACAGGCCTTTCTCAGGCAAAATTCCTGTGAACTTCCAGCAGGCCCCCCACCCTTTTTCCTGAGCTCTCTCCGTGAGAAGAGGCCCTAGGTAGCTGCCTGGGTAGCTGGAGACGGGCTTAGGCAGGGAGTTTTTACTCTTATGAAATCAATCTGAGTGGGGAGAGTGATTTATGTGAGCACTCGTCAATGCATTATTAGAATTAATATCATTATTTTGCTGCTTCCCTTTTTAGGTTTTTCCTCTCATAAATCAGTTTAGTTCGATAAGATTGGGCTGAGTTTTGGCTGCACAGAGATTAGAGTGTTCTGTGCTGTGGGAGCAAAGGACCGTTTGGTGAGCTCAGACAATGGCTCCATTGTTTTCTGATTTATTGAGAGCTCAGGTTTTGCTGGTATTACATGCATTCACTGATGTTTTGCAAAGCAGGGATTAGCTAGATGTTTTCGACCTGAGAATTATCTCCACACAGCCTTGGTTTCTACAAGAGTCTCTAGTTTGTTGTAGGCTGGCCTCTGTCCACAGCCAAGTATGGCCGCTGAGAGGGCGGGTCGGTGTTTTTATAGTCGTTCTTTTTTTCCATCTTTGTGTTCGGCCAACACACACTAACTTGTCTCATGTATGTTCTGAGTTTCCCAACCACTTGCAGAAGAGAATCTATTTGAGTCTTTTTCTTAATCATCATCCTTATTAAATGGCTTGGTTGTGCGATCTCTTTCTTGCTGATGCTATCTCATTGCCAAACCAGCGCAGACTGCCGTCATCCACCAGACACTGCCAGTTGGGGCATATTCGTGGGGGCCCAGATGGCCCCTTCAATTTGCCTCTTCATGCACCTTGTGCAAACGTGCCCTCCACTCCCCTGATTCTCATAAGCTTGTTGCAGAAGTCCCTAGGGAAGCCTAAGGTGTTTTTCTTATGAAAGGGACAATGTCAAAAATGCTCAGAAATGGGTCTGCAACAGGCCGGGAGTGGTGGCTCATGCCTGTAATCCTAGCACTCTGGGAGGCCGAGGTGGGAGGATCACTTGAGGTCAGCAGTTCAAGACCAGCCTGAGCAAGAGTGAGATCTCATCTCTACTAAAAATAGAAAGAAAATTACCTGGGCAACTAAAAATAGAAAAAATTAGCAAGGCATGGTAACACACGCCTGTAATCCCAGCTACTCAGGAGGCTGAGGCAGGAGGATGCGTTGAGCCCAGGAGTTTGAGGTTGCTGTGAGCTAGGCTGACGCCATGGCACTCTAGCCCAGGCAATAGAGTGAGACTCTGTTGAAAGAAAGAAAGGAAGGAAGGAAGGAAGGAAGGAAGGAAGGAAGGAAGGAAGGAAGGAAGGAGAAAGAAAGAGAGAGAGAGAAAGAAAGAAAGAGAGAAAGAAAAAGAAAGAAGGAAAGAGAGAAAGAAAGAAAAAGAAAGAAAGAAAGAAAAAGAAAGAAAGGAAAGAAAGAAAGAAAGAAAGAAAGAAAGAAAGAAAGAAAGAAAGAAAGAAGGGAAGAAAGAAAGAAAGAAAGAAAGAAAGAAAGAAAGAAAGAAAGAAAGAAAGAAAGAAAGAAAGAAAGAAAGAAAGAGGTCTGCAACAATAAATCAGAAACAGCTGGTACATCTTCAGGTCCAACCACGCTCCCATCACCCATCATCTTCTTCACCTGCCACAGCTTCACCTTTGCGTTTGGCCCCACTCCCTCATTGCAGAGTCTCTGCAATGGCTTTTCCCATCCGTGCTCCTTGCCTAGAGGTTCCTCTGTCCCTTTTTCTCTGTGTTCTGAAAATGAAACTTAGAAGAGTGGACTTAGAGGAACAGGGTACATCCGCACCATCATAGGCAGCTGCTCCTAAGAGGAATTCTGCTGTTAACCCCTCTAAGGGTGGCCGAAGGCCTGGCGGAGCTTTGTTTTATTAAATCCACAAGAACCTAGCAAGAAACCTATGTTTTAAATAAGCCTTAAAGAGAGGAGGTTTTCAAACCCCAGAGTCTTACGTGCAACAGTCACTCACTAAACAGTTCTGGAATCAACTGGATTTGATATTGACTAGTTTTACTGTTTTAAGAGAAATTATTAAAATAAAAATCCTCCCCCAATGAAAGCTTTCCCAAATAAGGGCTAGTCTTTAGTGACAATCCCATGTCAGAGCTGCAAAATGAGCCCTCCCCGCCACAGTACTTGGAGCTAGAAAATTCTCAGAGCAGCCTCAGTTTTATTAGGAGCCTAAAGTGCCTACATATGTGCACCCCAATCCCAATTTACCCCATTCTCTGGCTGCTGGCACACACAAGTCTATTTCTTCCAAGGAGGGACATTCCAGAGGAAAACGAGTCAAGAAATTGCTTTTGGAAAAGGAAAGTGATCTTTAAAACACTGGTTCTAAATTGAAAAGGCAATTCAAGGTGGCCAAACCCTGACTAGCAGAGTTAGAAGTTGGGAGCACTCTTACGGCCACGTAATTCCAGTGAGGCACTGGGTTTCATCGACTTCATTAGCACAGTATGCTGGGAAGCTGACACGTGATTAGCCCCATGGTACATATGCCAAAATTGAGGCTCAGGGAAATTAGGTGGCTTACCCCAACGCCCAAGGGTATGGACCCAAGCCAGCCTTTTTGTTCTCCTTCTGAGAAACACTGTTAAGAATGAACACATTTTTCTAAACAGCAGCTCTTAGTCACATACCCTTCTGACCTGGCTGTGAAGTCCTTGATAATGATGATGACGGCAACGATAATTATGATGACAACCAACACTGGTGACCATTTATTTTGATCCACTACATCTCAAACACTGTATGATGCTTGAATGTAATTTAATCTTCAAAATGACTCTGTAAATTAGCCCCATATTATCCATTAGGGGAAAAAAGGCTCAGAGGTGTTGATTAACTAGCCCAAAGTCACAGAGCTAAAAGATAGCCAAGCTCTGATTTAGACCGTGCTGTGTGTGTACTCGGCAACTGTTGGATTGCACTGAACACAACACTTGGTTAGAAAGGCGAGGCTGATTGTTTCCATGTCTCTTTCACTTTGAAGCTCAGACTTCTATCCCCTCGTTTCTCACGATAGGCGTTTTTGACTGCTGGCCCCATATAACATTTTCTAATGTGTACCTGACTGGTACCAACACAGAGCTGACCACCAGCTGGGCAGAATACATGGGGTACAAAAGGGGGGAAATGCAAGTCTGTCTGTCTGTCTTTCTCTCTCTCTCTCCATTCGAAGCTATTGTCCTACCTCCGAATGCTCTCCAATCACATAGATCAGATCCACCATGAGAGAGCCACTTATTTACTTCAATGAGCCTCATTGTAAATGGTGCACCGTACACAAAATATGGTCATAGCAAGGTTTGCCCTTGAAAAAATAGCAGAACATAGAAGTGTATAATCATTCCTCAACTATTAGAAATGTTCACAGATCGTTCTGGGTACAGATTCATCCTTTTTTGAGATAGTATGGCTCCTCAGTGAAATCAGAAAAGCTGTGTTCAGCCCCTGCCCCTGAAACACACTAGCTGTGTAGCTTCAGGCAAGTGACTTACTTTCACTGAACACACCTAATAAAATGGGGACAATGCTATTCCACTTTCAGGCTGCCATGAGGATTGAAATATGCCTGTTCTGACAAGGAGTAGGCCCTCAACGAATATTGCTTTCCCTTTTGGAATATATGGACTATAATTTAGCTTTATCTCCTAGACACCAGCTTATATAAACTGTAACCATCAACTCCGAGATTATGTCTCAATACAGTGAAGTGCTCAGACATCACTGACCTAAGTGGGACTCAATTCCCCCTTGTCCTAAACACTCCAACTCGCCCGGGTGGAGTGGCTTGTGTGGCTTTACCTTGACTCTTGGGATGTTCTCAAGGGCAGGTGAGTCTCTGTGTGACGGGCGGCAGTCTGCTACGTTCGTGGTTCATCTCTTTCCCACCATGTCTCACGATCCACTCAGTTCATGCCCCCCAATTTGTATCTAGCCTCTCTACTCCTCTCTCCTCCAACAATACTCTTCATTACCCTCATAAACTTCTATTCTTCTTTCTCATATTCTGTTTTCTCCTTTTGCCTCTTTTCTGCCGGTTTTCTTAGCCTTTGACAGCAGGGAGACTTGGCTTGTATCAGTGCACGCTGTACCAGTCTAGGTCCCAGTGGGAAACAGATGGTATGCTCGAATGAGAACTCTAGAAGAGTTTAATAAAAGGACTATCTACCGAGTGTGGGCAGAGTGAGCCACATTCTGGTTCACTCTCAATTTTGTAGTCCTCTGGGTCTAAAAACAAGGGAGCTGTTACTACCTCTAGACCCAAAGGGATGAAGGAAGGGAGTGGTTTCTAGAACTTGGAAGGAGTGTGTCATGGAGTGAGACCCCACAGGAGAGGGGCAGTGACCTCAGCTGAGAGGACCATGGGGGTAAATACCTCATTGCCTTCTTTTTTCCTTCTCTCCATATCCTTCTAGGGTTTCCATTGGACAAACCCAACCAGAAGCCAAAGAGCAAGACTTCCGGGGCACAGAGAAGGATGGAGCAGGGTGGAAGGGTCTAGAGGGCACGGTTCATCCTCTTTTGCTCTGGACTTACCATTGGTCTAGATGGCCAGCAGTCCTGGGTGTGGAAGTGTGGGATAATCAGGGCGTGGCCATCATTTTATGCAGACTTAAGGCTAAACTGCGTTTTCAATCCTTGTTCCATTTTTACTTCTTTCTTTAATTTACTATAGCCTGCTCTACATTTTATGGAGCTATTTTAAGCATACACAGGAGATCTTCTTGCTATACACAGGGAACAATCAATGTTCTCATTTAATAATTCATTCTTTCATTAAATGCCCCAAGTAATTAAATAAAACATGAACAAATTCCACACTGACATTTGCTAAAGTTTTGTTTCTAGAGAATTCTACCTGTTGGAGGATATGCTAGGACCATTATTTACTATGATGAACAGTGAAGCAGAGAGACTTTCACAGTATATTGTCACATAATGCTAATTTCATGAGATTCATCAAATGCCTACTAAGCACTAGATGTTATTTTATATATATTTTATAGACACACACACACACACCCCTCCCCTCTAATATTCAAATAGTCCTATAAAGTTTTAAAGAAGCTGAGGTTCAGCGAAGTTCAGTAACTTGCCCGGGGTCACAACTGGCAAATATCAGATGCAGTATTCAACACCGGGTTTTTCTGGCACCAAAGTCCCTGCTCTTTCTACTATTCCCCAATGCTACATCTTTCTTTTATTTCCATGAGGAAGTAGGTGATGCAGAATAACTATCCTAGTAACTCACAGAACTTCCCATATTTCAGTGAGAGAGACAGACAGACAAAAAAAAGAGATGCACAAAGAGAAACAGAGAGAGAGACAGAGAAGGGTGGATTTCAGAAGCTTGGGAGACAGCCTTTGAGGGAAGTTCTAAAAGAACAGGAATAGGAGAAAGAACTGGCAGAAGATCTTCTATTATGAGCATCTTTCCCCAAAAGAAGTTTAGCCAGCACTTTTCAATGGGCCCAAGTGTGTATCTAGGTTGTCCAAGGAGGCCCACACTCACTGAAGGTGACTGTGTCCTTGCCCTGCTCTGAATCATTAAGAGGCACAACTGCTCCTGAAAGGGACTTCCCATTAGTATGGGGGTCACATTCCTTTCTAATAACTTACTTCTTTGATGACCTCCTTGTTAACACTTTCTGATGGTTTCACATCATCATGTAATATACCTGTTTGCTTTAGCATTAGTTTTGCAGAAGATGTGGACTGATACTGTCTCCTGAAAGTCCTCTGAATGTTAGAATAGAATAATCCCACTCTTTAAGGAGAAAACTCATTTCCATATACACCCTGAGACTGCTCCCCACCCCTACTGTCCCAAAGAGCTCCTTTTCCTACAAGTCCCCTTTGGAATAATGGTCCTATCAGTCCCTTTGTGGTCTAAGTAATCCTGGGCTCCTGCCCCCATCCCTACACCCACATCACATCAGTCACCAAGTTCTGTCGGGTCTGTACTGTGACTCTCTTCCTCCTTCTCTGTCACACTGACCTCCACAGTCTGAACCCTTTTCCCCTCTCCTTTGACACACAATGAGCACTCACTCCATAAAGGTTTTTCAAATGTGAACAAATGAACAATTTTGTGGGAAATCCTCCTAACCACCTCCCCAATCATTATTTGTCTTTGCTCTAGAGTGAACACTGTAAATTCTAGATTTGGTCATTTTATTTCCCTATTTAAGGCACCTCCCGATGGATGCCAAATGCTTGAGACAATATTCCAAATACCCTAATCTGATGCAACAGGGGCCCACCCCCACCTCCAGGTGCTTGCTTCAGCCCTGCAGGCATTCTGTCTTCATTTATGCCTCCCTGCCTTTGCTCGTGGTCCTCTCTGCCCACAACGATTACCACCCTGCCTCTCACCACACCTCCCGTCTCAGCCTGAGTCCACGCTCCTAAACATTACCAAGAGACAAATCCACTGGCCCAGCTTGGCTCAGTTAGCTATGGCTAGGAAAACAAAGCCTCTTCTTGTACACATGGCCAATGGAGGGGCACTCACTTAGGGAGGCATAGAAGAGTGAGTCATTATCAACCACACAGCCACCCCAAGTTATCTAGTAGATTTCCCATATTGCTGTAGGGACATGGAAAGGATAGGCTCTGTGTCCATGAGCTAGTGTGGCACACAGGACCCAGGCATCCCAGAGACCTGTCTGTCCCCCGGGAGAGGCTGAGGCAGGGAACTCATTTACTATATTGGTTAGCCAGCATGCTTGTCTTGTCAGTCGTAAGATACAGAGACATCATTCTTTACCAGTTCTTTCAGACTCTTGATATCTCAGCCTTAAATTATCATGCACACCCCTAAAGGAGGGCAGAGATGGTTAAAGAGGGAAATGGTGGGCAACCTCACAGAGAGGAGAGGCACAAAGAGCAATGCTCTCCTTGTTAAACTGCTGTTCTTTCCTCCTCCCGTCTTCACTGGAACTGCCCATTGGGATGCATGTAAGATCAGAGCAGACTAGATACTGCAAATGCTCTTTAACTACCAAACCTTTTCTTCAAAAGCGATTTTAGTGGAACAATGTTAAATGAATCAGATGGAAATGGGGCTGCTTGGGTGCAGGGGGGACTGAGGGCACCACCGGGCCTGCAACCCCCCCTCCCACCTGCCCCCCACTCTGTAGTGGCCTCTGGGCCTGGAAGTGCAATCCAGGATCCCTCGAAAAAGGCCAGTGTCAGGTAGGTCGGCCCACCAGAGAGGATGGAGTCTCAACCAGGTCAAGAAAAGGACCGGCAAGGGAAGGCAAAGGAAGTCTCATTACAACCTCCAGTTGACTTTTCCGTATTTGCTTTTCATCAAAGAATTCTAACAAAGCCGTTTTTCTTTTACCTTCGCAGGTCCCTTATTTGAGACGAGAAAATGGCTGTGTCGTTTGCGGACTGGGTGTGTTGTGTCTGGTTCCCGTGGTTTGTTTTCCTGCTTTGAAAATGAAACCGTTCATGGCTCAGAGATGGAAAGCAGACCACGTTTTGTCAGCGAGGCCATTCGTCATGTCCCCCAGAGGGGGCCGTGAACTCCCGCAGCCTTGCGCTCTGCCAGCGCGAGGACCACCCATGTTGCAGAGCTCAGAAGGCCACCAGGCAGCACAGAGCTAGCCGGGCACTAGGCTCTGCTACCCAGCTGGCCTGAGGCCTCAGCCAGCTCCCACCCATCCCCAGGGACACAGGTCTGAAATAAGCCAGCGTGATGGCCCATGGAGACCAGATTCCACGTGGTGGTCCAGGTCTCTTGCAGGGTGAGTTTTGCCAAAGGTGGGCCCAGGGTAAACTTGCAAAAGGGTCCAGGATGAACAGAGCTTTTCAGATCTGCCTCAGAGCAGAGCCCAGTGAGGAAATCACTTTACTGCTCTGGTAAAAGTTGTTTGGCCAAGTTTAAGCTGAACTCTTTTGCTTTTTACTGTTCTGCAGAAAGCCAGTTGTAAAACGCTCTGACAGATAGCAAAGAACTTCTGTTAGCAAACGTCCGCACCTGCTGGGTAGGGGGAACTGAAGGAAGAAGTGATGCGGAAGCATCATTGTGAAAAGAAGCTCCCGGTGCAGCTGTCCCAGGCAGGCCGGCGCTTCTCAGCGACTCTGTCAAACTCACCTGGACACACACTAAAGATGCAGTGTGGGGCCCACCCAGGCTTTGGAGGCTGGCAGCTTGGAATCAGCATTTATAACAAGCTTTCCAGGTGGTTGTGACACAAACTCATTTGAGACCCAGGTCACTGGGGCAATGTTGACTATAGGACCTCGTGTCTGGGGAATGTCTCTCCATATGAGCCCAGAAGGGTGTTCTGGTCTCTAGGGAAGAGAGGCAACGCTGGAGTGGTCCCAGAGCTGATTAGTAAGGCCAAGGAGGAGGATCCTCTGTGCTTTGCCAAGTAAAGTTAAGACTGGAGAAAATGAGCAAAGAGCTCAAACCTTCTGTATCTATAAAAACAGGTGTAAATGTTCCACTTAGACCTGGAACAGCAGCATAAGACAGTGCAGGAACTGATTGTAATTGGGCTCAGTGAGGAACAAGTCGAACCCAGAGTCTATGTTTCAAACCTTGTTCCCTCTTACATCTTTGTTCATTTTTATAGAGTGATGACTGGCTCACATTGTAATTTTAATAAAGATGTAGCTGTAACAGAAAAAGCAGGAATTACGTGCTTTCTCCCTTCCTCTCATTTAACCCTATCGGACATGCTTTCTTATTCGTCTTAGGTGTGCACGTCCAAGGTACTATAGCATCCACGCAGGTGGGCTCCAGGTGTTCAGGAAGAATCAACAGCATCAACAGGCCTTCCCTTGCAGCCACAGGGAGGTCAAGCCCACAGTTCATCCAAAACACTGAGCTTTTCAGGGTTTCCCAGAATGTTCCAGAAGTAGCCTCAACTCTCCAGTCCCCCTCTGGCTGACCCCTGTCTGAGAACGTCCTCAGACCAGGCCTGTGCTCTGGGGACAGACTGCTGTAACAGTTGTCCCAGAGCATTTGGTGCTTTGTCAGCTCCCACACTGGACGGTGACTCCTCAGTCGGATTTCCCAACTTCATGACTTCAGCATGTGTGGCCGAAGGGACTGGGCGGTCATGCTCTCCACAACATCTGGCATGCTCTACCTCTTGGGCCTCATCTTGCAAATTTTCTAATGAAAAAAAAGTCCTAATTATCTGATTTCTTTCCCATTGGATGAGTTTTGGTGGGAAGAAGGGATGCTGGAAAAAAATGGCTCTTATCTCTTCCTGTGCATTATCTGTATTTGAAATCCAGAGATGAAGATATATGTGGGACATCCTGAGACCTACTGGCCTGATAAGGCAGCTATCATCAGCCACTCATGTTATCCATAATGATTTATGGTCATACAACCCATATTGCTGGGGTGGGGAAAGACCACCACTGGCTGTGGCCAAGACCCCTTGGAAAAGCAAGGAAAAAGAAGAACAAATGGTGAGGAGAGAAAAGGGAACTGGAGAACAAGATAGTGATGAAATGGAG
>RJWJ010020659.1:0-28771 GCA_004363605.1 Indri indri | reverse complement strand
GAGCAATACAGTGAGATCTAGTCTCCACAACAACAACAACAATCACCCACTAAAAAATTAGCCAGGCACGGTGGCATGTGCCTGTAGTCCCAGCTGCTTGGGAGGCTGAGGCAGGAGGATCACCTGAGCCCAGGAATTTGAGGTTGCGGCGAGCTATAATGATGCCACTGCATTCCAGCTGTGGCCACAGAGAGAGACTCTGTCTCAACAAAACAAAACAAAACAAGGAAAGCCATGACTTTGAGGCTGCCATCAGGGCTATGCCCATCGAAATTGGAGGTGCCCTGGACCCAGAGAAGCTTCTGGAAGCCTGAAGATGAGAGAGCGGACTGGGGATCCAGGGATTAGGGTGTCAGATGAGGAGGCTACTGTTATCATTTTCAAAACTTAGAAAATGAAGAGTGAACACTGGAAACTTCTGCAAGCCTCTTATGACCTTGATAACCACCAACAATCAGGGCTGCAAGAAGAGCACCTACCCTCCTGTCTGTCCTCCAAATCTTGTGTGAGTGCATGCAACTGGTGGCATCTAATTCACACCCAGAGACACAGTTGCAAGGTGGTTTGGGAAATGCTTCTCAATCTGTCTGTGTGGATGCTGGGGTGGTGGGAAGGACAGGAAGGAGGACAGAGCCATCGCAGGATCTCCCAGAGGCTTCTCTCCATCAGACCCACCCCCTCTTGCTCTGGCCTGCAAGGGACTGCAGAATGGCAGATCTTCCTCAGTGCAAGCAGTGACAGCTAGTGGGGCAGGGAGTGTGGGGGCAAAGTTCATGGTCCTTAAGCCCTCAAGGAAAGGTTGGAAAAGCTCTGTGTGAGAGGTGGAAATAGATAACACAGAGGAGCCATGCACACAGAGCTCGTGAGGACAGAGACGTCCACTCTCTGTGCTGGGGTTCGATCCAATGCTGGAGCCAAGGCCTGGGGCGTTCACGTGGGCATGCCATGCACAGCACTGCAAGAGTCCTCCTCAGATCTTAGATATCTGTCATTAACAGCTGTAATTCTATTACCTCGTTCTATTTTGGGGGAAGCTGAGGCCTGGTGAGACCCAAGAACTTGCCCACGGTTACATAGGAAAATCGGTAGACTAAAATTAGACATGAAATGCAAACTGGACTTCTTCCATAGATTGACAGATATCTGACTCTTTCAAGATCTTCCTTTTGTGCAAGGGAGGCCAGTCCCCTGCAGCCCCCCCAGGGTCGGATTGCCCCCAGGGTCTCCCTCTTGGTCTCTGCAGAGTCCCACATTGAGAACTTGGAGGAGAGATGTGAGACAGTGGGCCTTCCTTAGGCAGCTCAGTAGAATGACCGACCCCTTATAATAAAAATGGCCTTCCTTCTACTCACGCCAACGGGTGGACATTATGGGGAGGGAGATCTTGATATTTTGAGACAACTTTAGAGCTGTTGGGACAGAGAACTGGCTGCACAATGGAGTTCTCCATTCCCCATGGTGTCCCAGTGAACATGTTCAGAATGAATGGACAGTCCCTCACTGAGGATGGCATTAAGGAAATTTGGGCACTGAGAGAATATGGGCAGGGGGTGACTTTATCTCTTAGGGCTTTTCTCCTTCTAATGTTCCGTGTTCCTGTGACTTGACCTAGAGATGGGCCTGGCATGAGACCATTGGCCTGGGGGTGTGCGTGGGGGAGAGTAGATGAACTTGACCGTGGGGAAGGGGGCAGTGTAGTTTGGGCATCTGCTTGGCCATGTTGGGTGGGTGGTCCCATTCTGCCTTCAGTCTCTTCTATACTTGGCATCCTCTCCGTGCCCCCATATCTGTACTGGAGGGGAGTGGGCTGGTGGCTGTCCCCCAGCATTGGCATCTGTAAAGCTTGGCACCTCATTTCCAATTATTTGGGGCCTCAGGTGCAGATGTACTCCCAGCTTCTCTGAGGACCGAGGTGTCGAGTGAGCCCAGCTGAGTTATAATGGGCTCTGTCTGGTGGAGAAGTGGCTGGGCGTTTCTCCAACATCCTGAGGAGGTTGGCAGGCAGGGCATGTCCCGGAAGAGGGCGTGCCAGAGTGCTACACGACTGGCTGAAGAGCCTCTGCTCTGAGGTGTGTGTCTCAGGCACACGGGCCTCTCGTGCACGAATGACAGGCGGGGCATGCTCCTGAGCGTGGAGCTAGGATGGCAGCTGGAGAGGGGGCTGGATGTGCTAGTGCTTTCTCTGGTCCCCAAAGGGCCCTCTTCTTCTAGTCAGTGGCATCTGTATGTGTCCCTGTGTATGAGTGGATGCATGTGCTTTTTGTGTACACATATGTAAACATGTGTAAGAGTGGCTCTGTGAGTGTATTGAACCAATTTATGTGTCCACACGTGAATGCCCGTGTGTGGCCCCGTGCATTTTGTGCACGTGCTCATCCTTATGCTTCTTGGGCAAGCGAAAGAGTGCACGTGTGTGTGTGTGCCTGCACATTCACAGTCTGAGGGGGCAGGTCTCTCTGCTGGGCTTTACCTTGGGCGTTTGGTTCCTAGAGGGTGAGTTTGGATTTGTCCTCCTTGTTCCAGGGTCGATGGCATTGATCCAGGAGGAGTGAAGAATCAATTGCAATTTGGTTGGAGGGCCTGGCGCCAGAGTGTGTAAAGAGTAATTAGAGGGAGAGGAGCTGATGCGGAGGGCTGGGCCTGCTGCCCTGGGAAGGGGCTGGTGGCCGATGGGCAGATGGGGGCGTGGGTGGAGGGGAGCCTCACTTGAGGAGACCCAAGGACTTCTTCCAGGGACATGGGACTCCTGGCCCAGCCTCCTTTCCTCTCCCAGGCTCAGGACAAGCTCTGAGCAAAGCCCAGGGGCAGTGGTGGGCACTGGCGGCCGAGCGGCTTGTGTTTTGCCCTTGCCAGTCTGCAGAGCGGGGACAGCAGCTCCTGACAGATACTGTCTTTCCCTCCCAGGCATCTCCTACATAATAATAGCATCACACGTCATCTATTCAAGGCTCTCGACTGTCAACACATTTTCACTTTTCTTGTTTGAACCTTACATCATAATCATAAGATGAGAGGACAAGTATCGAGCCCATTTTATATCCAAGACAATGGAGGTGCACGTGCAAGGTGACTTGCCGAAGTTCCCAGAGGGAGCGAGTGGCAGAACTGGGGCCACAGTTCCCCACGAGTTTCCTGTGTCCATTAGTTGCAGACCTAACTCTGGGCTATTGCAGGGGTTCTGCTATGGTGGGCATTTTCAAAAAAGTCACGGAGCTTGTGTGTCTGAGGACTGTTACTCGTCTGGGGTGAAGGGGTGTGGGGAAGGAAGCAGCCCGGGTGGCTTTGGAGGACGGCTCCTGCTCCGGCGAGCGCAGTGGTTCCTCGAGCCGTGCCTGCACTACCTGGAGGCTTGGCAGAGGGGCGTTCTCAGCCTCTGCTCCCTGAGGCTCGGATTCAGTGGGTCTGGGGTGGGTCTGAGGTGAGCCCCCGAAGCTTGAGATTTTATCACGTGCTACAGGTGATTCTAACGTGGGTGGTCCAGGAGCCGCGTTTGGAGAAACAGAGCTTTCGAGGGTGGAAGGAGAGGAAAGAAGATGGCAGGAAGCAGGTAGTAGCAGCTCCGGGCAGCAAGTGCTACGCGGGTAGCATGAGCGCCGGGCATCTGCCTGCCTGTGGCAGGTAGGGAGAGGAGGGAAGCTTCTGGAGACTCGACTGGACTCTCGCCTCCCCTCCTCTCCTCTCCTGGGGACAGTGAGGCTGTCCTAACCACGAGCATAGAAGGAAGGCTAGAATAAGAATTCTTTAAAACCCAGGCTATTCTGAGGTTCACTGGGACTTCCTCCCCTAATTTAGTAGAGGCTCCTTAAGATGCTTGTTCCTTGGGATTTGGAGGAGAAGCGACTTTCTCAGGCAGTGGTGGTGGTGGGCTCCGGTTGAACTGGAGGGGAACATGGTAGGAGACGGAAGAGGAGCAAGAACAAAATAGAGCGCTGGAGTACCTTGGGTGCCTTCGCTGCACTGCTAATGGTGACAGATTCACAGCCATCGCTATTAAATGCCTGAGATTGTTTGCCAGCTTGAGGAACACAAGAAAAGCACTCATTCCTAATGGACCCATCAGCAAGCAGGGGAGGGGAGGGGGCTGGCCCAGGGAAGGGGAAAACTGCCCGGGATTCTGGAAAGGAAAGGAAGATTGGGAAAACGTAGGAGACGGGGTGGTGTGAGGGGTTTGAAAGACTCTCCCTTCCCGGCCAGTACTGTTGTGCTCTGCATGGTGGCCAGCCAAGGATGAGAGGTGCGGAGCTTCCAAAAAGATGAAGTTTGTCCTCTTCGTGTATGTGAAATGGTCCCTTTCTGAGCATCAGGAAACCTTCTGCAGAGAGCAGTATGTCATATTGGGATGAGTCAGGTTGAGCCAAGGAGAGCGGCCATAGGCCTCCTCTGCCGAATCTGCACTTTCTCTAATCTGCAGAGGCCTCCTGGCTCGACTGCACTTCTGGGACCTGTGCTGGGATTACTCTGGGCTCTCACACAGGTCCTCCTACAGCAGTGATTCTCAAGTGTGCCACAGAGCAGGGACGCGTTCTGCACTGGAGAACGTGGTTGAGGGCCGTGGATGGGGTGCAGAGGGGAAAGGGACTGGTGAGAGAGATGATTAGAATTAAGAGGAGGATTTCAGGGCGACTTGAAATTATCTTCTTAATTTTCCACAGAGTGTCGATAGTTTGACCTCTCACCTAGTAATGGACTGACTAAGCAAAGAGTCAGAAGACGTACAAGGAGGCTTGTGGCTGCTAGAACTCTCTACCCAGTTCTCTCTTCTCAGTGTGATGTGCCAGTCCCAGATGGCACCTGTCCCCACCGGTTTCCTGTCTTCATCTCAGTTCTCACTCCCTGTGCAATTACTCATACGTGAGCTGGGCTGGGATGCATAACAATATACCCGAACGTTTGTATAATGCTGTGCAGTCCTCGAGCTCCTTTGGTAGCCATGACGTCACTTCTGCACATGACATGCTGTGAAGGAGGCAGCGCAGTGTCACAGGCAAGCACACGGGTTCTGGAGCAGGCTGCCTGGGTTCCAGCCCTGTTTCTGCCTCTGCCACTGGTGTGAGCTTAGGCAAATGCTTTCACTTCTTCTATAAAATGACACAGTAACATATCATTCCTTTTAACGCCATGAGGACTCAAGGATTTAATCTTTGTAAAGTGCTAATAACAGGGCTTGGCATGTGTGAAGCTCGATTTGTGTTAGTATTATTACTGTGATTAATCCAGGTTAGTAGAAACTAAGACTCAGGTCCCAGGACTAAAATTGGGCAGGGTTGGGACTCGAACCCAGATCCTGGCTCACAGTTCCACAACATGGCAACGCTGCATTACGGAGTGAATCAAGGTGCTTCGCACAGACGCTTCACCTCCCCATCTGGGAGTGCACAGGGCTGGGAGCCAGAGCAGTTGTTAGCTCTACTGAGAGCGTCCTCTAGGGTGCACCCGGCACAGCGCTGGGTGCTTTATGGTCTCCTGCCATTGGATTCTCACAACAGCCCTATTTTAACCCTGTTTACAAGACTCCCAAAGGGGATAGAGCGGTTGTGACTTGATGTATCTGACTTCAGTTGCTCTTCTGGATGCAGAAAAGGGGCACCAATGTCCTGAGAGCTGTTCAGGGTCCTGGAGTCCCTGCTGTCGAGGCCCTGTCCACAGTGCTGAGGGACTCAGCCGACACACCACTGCTGACAACCCGGGGCAGAGGGATGTGTAGGAGCTGCTCTCTCCTCTACTCCCCTGCACTCCTATCCTCAGGCAAGGGGGGTCTGTGCTTTCGAAATCTCCCTTTGGTCCCCCGAGGCTCCGAAACTAGGATACTTTACAGGACAGGAGAGTCTTCTCTATTAACGCGGGAGTGCGGGTGCTCTGAGAATTTACAGAAACGGCGCAGGACGTGCGAGAGTGCACACGTGCGCGCGCACATGCAGAGCTGGTGTGTCACTGCTCCATCCACACGTCTCCCTGTGGCTCTCTACGGGCCCGTGTGTATGTGTGAAAGTGCGTGGGTGGGCAGGTCTGTGTGTGGCGGCATAGCACCTGTCTGCGTGGGTGGTGTGAGAGTGCGTGCGTGTCCCTGGAGTGTGGGTAGTGCGGGGACCGTGTGGGAGGAGGCTACCAACTGCGGTCTGCGGGGTGCCGGTGGTGCTGCAGTTTGCTCGGCTTCATCTTTCTACCTCCCAAGTCCCACTGCACACAGCGGCACACGCACACACAGCAGCACACGCACACACACACACACACACCCCTGCCTTCTCAAGCCTTTTCACACTTACTTCTTCCATACCCACTGACACACGTGCACTCCCCAGTGTTACAGCGCAGCACTCAAATGTGCACACAAAACGCGGGCGCACACCCCCGACCCTCCGACAGACCGCGCAGAGGTGGCTCCACCGTTCCCTCCCTCCTCTTTCCTGTCTCTAATCTTCAGCTTCTCATCTTCTCTCTTCTCTCTTTTAGCAGTGGCTTCTTTGGCCCGGTGCTCTTGGTGGACCCATCCATGGGGCTTGGCCCCAGCACAGCAGGGAGGGTTACACATCCACTGGCATGACCGCATTTCCGCTCAGAAATGTGGATTTGTCCTCATTAACGCCAATTCTGGTGACATGCGGCTCCTGCTGGCGCCACCTGCTGGTGGCTGTTCCTTAGCGTCTGGAGCAGGTGCTGGGTGAGGAGCCGGGTACCTCAGAGACCAGAATCAGGGTGTAGCGCAGGGCAGCCTGGATTTCGGGCTCAGGTCGAGTGTGAGGAAGGTGGATTTCATGTGGACCGGTCTCCATGGGACCTGCCTTAGGCAAGAAGATAAGAGTGTCTAGGGACATCAATCCCGGCGTTCCAGCCTGGGAAAGCGCATGAACTGTGGGTCAGTGTGTGTCAGCCTGTGATGCACAAGGATGTGGCACACATAGTCCCATGCGAGCAGCTCAGGAGGGTGTGGACTTTGTAGATAATGCGTATGTGCTTATCTGAGAGCTTCTGCATGTGCCTGTGTGTGCAGGAGTGTCCTGCATTTGTGTGTGTGTCTTTGAATGTGCGATTTTGCATATGCGTGTGTCCCTACAATAGGCGTGTGTGTAATGTGTTGCTTGTGTGTGTTTGTGGAGACACATGGGTTTCAGTTGCATTAACATACCATATGGCAAAAGCCTTGGCATTTCCGATTGTACCAAACCCTTCAACCTAGACACAGGGCCCCGAAAGCGTCAAAATTTTCCCCTACACTATAGACTCCTGACCCTCGCCAAGGGTCCTGCCTGGCCTCCATATGACACTCAGCGTCCTCCCCTTCTCTCCCGTGGTGCCCTTCTCTAAATGCCCGTCATTCATGAGGCAGAGGCAGACTCTGGAATTCCACGTATAGAGATTTCCCAGCTAGCATCTTCTTGGGGTCCGAGGGCAGCTGAACCAGCCACTGACCCCTTCTTGTCTGTTGAGAGTGGCCTGTTTGCCCGGATGCTGAGTGGCACGCCATCTCCCCAGCCCCTCCCCACCCGCGCTGTAGCACAGGGCTCATGCCTCAAAGAACCTCCACAAAGGCCAGCAGCCGAGGGCAGAGAAAGGCCCCTTCTCCCCACAGCAAATGCTCTTTTCACGCCAGCCTCTGTCTTGTTGGAATGTTGCAGAGGCTGCCTGGTGCCCCTCAATTAACCTTGGGGAGCTGCCAGAAGAGCAGCCCTCGTGGCAGCCTGCCCCTCCATCCCCCTTCCCGCCACATCCCTCCTTCTATCAGCTCATTGTCCCGGTTCCCCACGAGCCTCTCTTTTCAGTGCCTCAGCTGTCCCCCTCCCACCCCGCCCCACCCGGGCTCCCCTGGCAGCTGTGCCCACCCAGTTCACAGGCTTTGCTTTTCCCAGTTGGTTTCCTAGAAAGGGAGTGGGAAGGGAGCTTACCTTCTAAGCCCCCAAAGGCAGGGATCTGAATAAACTCTCCTCCTCTCCCAAATAGGTGCATATCCTCCCACCACACCTGGAAACACACCCTCTTATACACACCCACGTCCCTACATCTGGGACTTCCCAGGCTGGGGAGTCCTCTCTCCTGTGTAGATAAGGCTCTGCTACTTCATGTCATCCCCTGGTTTCCAACCACCCGGAACGGACCCTAGGCTGCAGGCAAGGTTAGAGGTTCAGCACCACCCTCGAATTCTAACTGGGGCCATAGCAGACTGGTTCCGTGGGACAGAGGAGGCCAGCCTGTGTGCAGACCTCCTGTGCACAGCGCCTCTTGAACTCCCACTGGAGACTGGCCACGGTACTAACCACTTAGCTCACGCTATTCGTCCGAGCAACCCTACTGTTTATTAGCTGTAAGTCCTGTGAAGACAAGAACCATGTGTGTGTTGTCCGGCCTGCACCTTAGGTACCTGTGTGCTTGGCTGACAACAGGTATTGACCCACGTGGGTGGGTGCAGGCTGCTGATGAGATGATGGGACCTTTACGGGATTCCCAGCGGGGCTTTGGGAGGTCCCACGACTTGCTTGCTTGAGGATGCACTGGCGGTGAGGACAGGCAGGGTTGGGACTCAGGTCTTCTGACTCTGAGGCCAGTAATCTCTCCCATATGCTATGTTTGCCTGTGTCCAAGCACCATGGAAACTTGTTGCTGTGGTACCCTCTGCCACGGATGTATTCTCCAAGAATAAATCCTGCTCTGTCTCTAGGTTCTCTGTGCCACTCTGAAGACCAGCAAGGGGAGGGACAGAGAGGAAGAGAAGGAGAGAGAATGGAGAAAGCTGCGATGGGGGGCTGTGAGAGAGGCAGGGCGGTGGGGCAGGAGGCTTGAGGGAGGGGGAGGCGCTGAGGGGAGGCTCAGAGAGGAGGCGGTGGGATGGAGGCTGCCATTTCCATCTGACCTCTGGTGTCTGTCGGGTCCCCAGCCCTCTTTTCCCATCTCCCGCACCTGCCGGAGCGATGTTCATGCCAAGGCTCCGGCGAGGGTGGGGGAGGCTGTGGCATAAAGACGCACTGGGCATCTCCCAGCACTGCCACACAAGGCCCTTTTGTGTGGGTGCTGAGAGCTCAGTGTGGAGGGGTCCTGGACTGGGAGTTCTGGAGTCGAATGGGTACCAGAATAGACCACCAGCAGCCCTCCAGCTGTGGCTCCAGGGCGCCCTCTCCTCCCCCATCCCCATCCCTCCCATCTGTGGGTCCAAAGCAGAAGCACAGCCCTCCCGCACCACTGCCAGGCCTCTTTCTCTCTCCAGCCCCACCTGCGTGCACTCAGTTTCTTTTGGGCCGGGAGAGGTGCTTTCTCCTCGGCCCTTCCTTTGGACCAGCCTCTCCCCCCATTAACCCTGCACTCACCTGTGCCGTTCCCACCTGCCGAGGCCTCGTCTCCACCCTTCTGAGCTGGCCATTTCCTCACTATCCCCCAGCACAGTCTCTGTTCCAAACATGGTAGCTTCTTCCTCGGGCCACAAACTTGCCAGCCAGGTCACCTCCTTGCCACCTTCTCCTGGGTATTCGGTTGCCACACACCTTTACTGAACGCCCACTCTGGGTAGGTGCCAGGGTCACTAGGCAGACCAGACCCTCGACCTTGGTGTGTTCCAGACCAGCAGCTTCCCCGTCCCGCAGTCTCTCAACTCCTCCACCCTGTCTCTTCCCCTCCTTTCTGGAAGACTGAGCTCAGCTCTCACTTCCTTTGCTCAGCCCTCACCGTCTGCACCGCCTCTGTCCCCTGTGGTTCTGCTGTGATTCAAGCTTGGACTGCTGTCTCTCCACAGGTGCCACGTGGACAGAGTTCAGCAAGTGCTGCTCAAGTGGTCAGCCTTATCCCTCCAACCAGACACTGAGTGACTGAGACTGTGGCGGCCACTTGGGTGCCCTCCACAAGGCCTAGTGCAGTGCCGCCTGCAAGCCGGTGCTCGGGCGCTGCTTGTTGCTCGGGGAGCCCCTCCTGCAGGGGCTCCTCCAGCTTGGGGCCTGGCTCTGTCCACTTCTGGCATGCTAGCATTGCCTGGCCTTGGCTGACTCCACTTACCTTCCTGAGCCTGTGCTCGAATCACCCTTTTGCCAGTTTCTAAAGATTGCCAGGGCTGGAGTCCATGACTCGATGTGCCTCTGTGGAAGCTTCTATACTATACTAGACTCCCCAGCTACCCAAGCCTCCAAGATTTTTGGATAAAGCTAGGTTCCATTTTCCTCCTAGGTAATATCACAGGGGCATGGCACGGGGCTTTCAGGGAGTCTGTGACAAAGAAACTGCCCATAGGAATGTTCAGATCCTTCTCTCCTGCAGACCGTAGTTCCTGCTACCTTCACACAGATGGGGGATGATAACTCAGGCAAAAAGGAATGACCCAAAGCCCCAAGCTGCTAGGGCCAGAGTTGGATGGTGCCACAGAGCCCTGACTCCAGGTTGTCTTCTAGAGTCCTGAATGCCAGGGTATGTGGGTGAGGTCCACTGCTGCCACCTGTCTCGGCACTCACTGCATGGGCCTTTAGCCGTAGGCAGGCAAGGGCACACTCAGGTGGGCTAGAGTTGCCCCAGGAGGCCTAAGAACCACAGTTTCTAAGATGCAGCCCCTGGTAAGGTAAGGAGTTGCTGAACAGTGATGGTGACATGTTCTCATGGGACAGTTCACAATTAGGGCTCTTGAGTTCTGTGGGACAAATTTCATGCAGAGCAGCAAACCTCTTTCTGCACTCCTAGCTTAAGCCAAAAACCACGAAGCATGTCTTCTCTGAGATTCTTTAGAGCTGGCCCGAAACACCAAGAAGAAAGAGAGGTCAGTATGGCCAAAGGTGCTATCCATCTGGTTTTCAAACAAACTTATCTTAAATTATGAATCTACTTTCTACTTCAGGCAAGAACATATTCCCTCTTCAGCCAGACAAGGAACAAATACAGTTTGGCTAAAATTCCAGGAACTGGTTTCTTTATCAATTAATTTCTACCATGTTGCCACAAACACAACTTTAGGAACTCCGACTTAAGGCTCAGCATGAGAGAATTCTGCTCTGTAGATATACACCATCAGACCTGTGCACACGTGCGTGACCAGGGCAGGTTGTGGGAGAGTGTCATCTGCTGCCCACTCTCAGGTGTGCGACATCTGCCACGTGTACAGGATGCTTGGAGCACAGGGAAGCAATGCTAGGCTGCACCCTTGCAGTGGATGGGGTTCTTGTAGACGCTCTTCCTGGGCTTGTGGACTCATCTAGATGGGATAGGAGAAAATGATCTTCTTCCATGGTCGAAACAGGTTATCTTAAGTGAAGAAGGACTGGATCGGTCTCCAGGCCAGTCACCCCCACCTAAGCAAGCTGTGGCCTTCAGGGGAAATTGCTACTGAGTAAGAGAACTCTGAATATTCCGGGAAATTTGAATCATAATGAAGTTTGAGTTTTAATAAGAAAAAGGCTTCAGGAACTTATGTTTGGAGAGGGCAAGGTGGATTGTTGAAGGGCTGCTTGGATCCAGAGAAACAACTCATGATCGGAGGCCACCCACCCAAGAGACAAGCAGGGCGCTAGGAGGGAAGGAAACCACGCAAGGTGCCTGCAAAATTCTGTCAGCATTTTGAACCCAGATGAAAAATTCTTATGATAGGAGGGTTTGAGAACCTTGCAAAGATTTTCTCCACTTCTCCTGCATCAGATTTTAAGATTAGATATTTGTATTTCAGGAATCCAATTTTCTTTGTTTGTTTTCTTCTCTCCTTCCAAGTTCTTTTAAAACATGCTGACTGGTCTCTGGTATATTAAGAGAAAACAAGGTGAAAGGATTTGCTTCATAAACAGGCTAGTTTTTTATAAGGGTCAAGGGTACATCTCTGAGATGTGGGATTGATGATGGCAGCTTAAATTAAAGTGAGAAAATTCCAAGATCCAGCTAGTGTATGTCAAGCCCTTTGGTGATGGTTAGTTTTAGATGTCAACTTAACTGGGGTAAGGGATACCCAGAAAGCTGGTAAAACATTATTTTGGGTGTGTCTGTGACGGTGTTTTTGGAAGAGATTGGCAATTGAATCAGTAGACTGAGTAAAGATCCACCTTCACCACCAGCGTGGGTGGGCATCATTCAATCCATCCATCAAGGGCCCGGATAGAACAAAAAGGCTGAGGAAGGGCAAATTTGCTCTCCTTTCTGGAGCTGGGACATCTTCTCCTGCCCCTTGGACATCAGAGCTCTAGGCTCTCAGGCCTTTGGACTCAGACTGGATTACACCACCGTTTTCTCTGGTTCTCCAACTCTCAGCTGGCACATAGTTGGACTTAGCCTCCAAAATTGCATGTGTCAATTCCCATAATAAATCCCCCTTATATAGCTATATCTGTATTCATCTTGTTGGTTCTGTTTCTCTGGAGAACTCTACTTACTATACCTTTCTTTCTAGTGATTTCTTCTAGAGCTCATTTTTGCTTTAGTTTCAAAAACTGTTTTCAAGGCAAATTGTATCAAAACTGGCTGCAACACTCCCTACTTGTGCAATCTCGTATTCCACAAATCCTTCCTACAATGAGACAGGGACACTGCTCTGTTGAGAGGTAGGAATCTGTATCCTCTCCCTTTGAACCGGGGCAGGTTTTCGACTCTACTGCAAGGGATGCTATGTGTCTTCTAAAGCTGGGATATAAAGGGGGATATGTCTTTCACTGGGTTCTATTGGAACCAGTTCTTGGAACCCAGCCACCTTGTAAGGAAGCCCAAGCAGCACGTAGAAAATCCCACATGGGGAAGAACCACAGCCCTTAGCCGGCAGCCCTGGCTAACAGCCAGCACTGACTTGCTGGCCATATGAGTGAGCCACCTTGAAAGTTGAACTTCCATGCCCCTGTGGAGCTGATGCCACATGAAATAGAAAGAGCTGTCCCTACCAAGCCCTGCTCAAATTCCAGATTCGTGAGCAAATGAATGTCTTATTAGTTTAAGCCACAAATATTTTGGAATGGGTTTTTACATGGCAAGACAACTGATACAGTTTCCTATTTATATAAACACATGGTCTTTGGTGTTCATTTTGAGTAAATTGCTTTGATTTAGAGCTGCTTCTCTTCTTCACAAGCAGCTGTCCCAACAATTGTTCTACCCTAGATTCTACAAAGAGGTCTGGAGCTACTGAAGAAGGTAGGAAGCGACAGGTGAGTGAATTATTGTTTTTGAGTCCTACTTGCTCAGCGGATATGAGGAGCGAGTGATGCCAGTTTCCTTTTCTCTGAGATTTGAAGCTCCTGTCAGCCACCTTTCTCACCTGCACTCCAAGGGCCTGTGGGGATGTGTGGGTAGGTGGCCAGGTGGGGTTTTTTGTAGAGACTAACTGACGAGACTAGTATTTCGTATTTCCAAAAAGTAAATGCCTCTGTGAGGTTAAGAGAAGATGACATATACTCCCATACCTGGTATCCATAGCATTCCTGGATAGATTACTGCACTTACTAGGGACATTGATGACTATCAAGTACACCAAGGAGCTGCTTATGAGAATGGCTCCTGTTCCTTCCTTATATCCTTCTCCAACAGCTCGGGTCCAAACTTAACTGGATATGTCCATGCCAGGAAGGGGCTGCCATCCTTTCTGGGTCCAAAGCTCAGCCATATGCCAAGATGAAAAGATTTGGTTGGTCTCATTCCTCACTATGACCTGATATGGTATATTTCTCTTGAGCTGATCTGAAACCAACTGAGATATAACTGATGATGACGATGATGATGGTGATAACTTTTCCCTTTGTATTTCAATTTTCTTTCCTTTCCTTTCTGCTTTCACTCCCTTGTTCCACACTATTTCCAGTAGACTTACCCAGAAGAAGTTTATTCTCCTCTTTAGATAGTTCCTCTGAACCCCTTTCCAACCGATCTCATACTTTTAAGCTTACTTTGTGTGTTTTTTTTTCTTTGCAGTCTGACAGATGCTTTAATTACCTAGTAGAACCCCCCACTCTGAGTAGGACAAAGTAGATGGCCAAACAAATGCAGCCCAGAAGGATGGTGAGAGTGGCCTTATCCTGAAGGCCACTAGGGGAAGCTTTCTCTGACCCCTAATACTACCCACTCTCCTGACTTGTTTACACCTAAGAACAGTGAGGAACTGGGGCTAGCCCTTGGGAATCTAGCATCTCTCTCACAGCCACAGTTAGCTGCTTAGAGGTTTGGAAGGAGAAGAGTCCTATAATTACTAGTTCTTTAGATGGATTCCAGTCAGGCTTCACAGCCTTAGGACCCTAGGAAAGTGTGTGTGTGTGTGTGTGTGTGTGTGTGTGTGTGTGTGTGTGTGTGTGCGCGTTGGGGAGGAGTTACCCTGGGGCATGCTGCCTGCAAATTACTGCATTAATGAGGCCTGGAGCTTCCAGCTCACTTCTTAGCCCCAAGAAAGGCATCTTGTACCAGGAAGAGAACCTGAAGTAATGGCTCAGGGAGAGAGGTGCCCAGAATTATGCATCTTGAGTGTGTTTGCATGAGTGGAGTGGGTGGAGAGGACAGGAGGTTATTCCAGAGTTCTGGTTCTCCAGATTATAGCCGGGTGCTAAAACTTTACCAACGTGTTTACTACTCTGCTGGGGATCCCAGCTTTTCACTTCCTGCCTGCCAGTGAGCTAAGAGGGTTCAGGTTTCAGAAAATGCTGAACCTCCAATGTTCAAAGCCACTTTCTAAGTGTGTGCACGTTGTGTGTGTGTGTGTGTGTGTGTGTGTTTGTACATGTGCATGTGCTTTCCCAGGACAAAGTCTCCTTATTTTTCTTTTGGGTGCTTGACATCCTAGAGCCAGGGCTTTGTGGCTAAGGAGTGCTTTGAGAGGATGACATTCCTGAGCTCTCCCTCGCTGCCCCTCTGTCTTCCTTCCTTGGCCAACAGCCCATCCTGGGGAGCTGTGTGATTCTTTCCACTGCTTTCCCTCCTTGGAAGAACAAATACCTTCACTGCAGCCTCAGAACGCTGGTGCCAGGTGATTGTAGTAGATGTTTCCATGACACTCATTTATTTCTTCTGCAAATAAGACCATACTGGGGGAGGGGATGATGAGAGGCTAGGGTAGGGGTATTGGGAAATGCGAAGATCTTCCAGTTTCCCTACCTATGTTCCTCTGCAGGAATAAGAAGCCCCGCTTCCCATTTCCTGGGGTCTCCTCCATCCTGAACTCGTGAACTGCTCCTCAAATCCATCTTGGCTTCATTCTGCCGAGATGGGGCTAGGCTCTGAGTAAGGTGGGAGGGGAGGACTCATGTGCACGAGGATGAAGCCTTTTTTTAGGAGAAGAGAAAAAAAAAAACTTTCATTGCTCAAAGTTAAGATTTAGTAATGATGAGCAACGATGACCGGCACTGGGGGTGGCAGCATGTGTGTATGCGTGTTCCAGAGGGGTCTGTGACACTTCACAGCTGAGTGAATGACTCATTCCAAATCTTAACGACTTTTAGAGGTCATTTTAGTCATCCCCCTGCCTGCAGGCTGGATGGAGCCTAACTCAACATCACGTTTGGTGGAGGTGGTGTGCTGCTCTGGGGGAAGAGTGTCTGTGTGCGGAAGGCAGTGGGGGTGGGAGAGGCAGCGCGTGACCTCTTTGAAAAGATCTCTAGCGAAGGACGTTCCCTAGCTCTCCCAGGCTGCCCGCTCCTGGGCTTCCCCATCACTGCATCAGCATGGTCCTCCGGGAACTGCTTTCTGCTGGATGGAAACCGGATGTTGGGTTCCGTGGGTGGGCGGGGGCTCCATCCCCTCAACCTGACCAGGGTAATTGAGACATGTCAGGGTCCCGTTGGAAGCTACCATTTCCGTCACCAGAAACTTGCCATGCAGTGTGAGCAGAGAACAGAACAGAGCGGAGACGCTACAACGCCTTCTCCCCGGCAATGCGCATGATTCTGCGGCTCTGTGCTCGCCACACTTCAACGTACCTTGAAATGGGCTCGCCTCCTGCGCGCTGCGACGGACAGATAACCGAGCCAATTGCAATCTAGATTTGTGGGCACTGCCCAATAGGCAGGCGGCGGGGGGCGGTCCAGGAGGCCCGGCCCGGCTAGGCTTCACCGTGGACCCGGCTGCGCTCTGCCTCGGCTAGCAGTGCAGGTGCCGCTGCGCCGGGCCGGGGAGGCTGCGCGCCGAGCCGAGCGGAGCCGAGGAGGGATGGAGAGCTGGCCGCCCGGGCTGCAGGAGCACCGGCGCGGGGCGTAGGCGGGCGAGAGGCGGGCGTGAGGCGGGCGCTCGGGCACAAGAAGTGTGCGGGCGCAGGGGCACTTTGCGATAGGATGAGGCTCTTGGCTGGCGCGCGGTAGTACTATGATTTGGTATGTGGCCACTTTGATAGCAAGTGTGATCAGCACCCGAGGTCTTGCGGCTCAAGGTGAGTTGAAGTGCAGCGTCCCTCCTCTGCCCCTCCCGGCGCTATCAGCCGCTAGCTCCCGGTCTCGGGCTCCCCGGCGAGCCGCGCCTTCTCACGGGGAGGCTCGGGCTCCGGCCAGGCGCATCCCGGGGCGCTGCCTGGGAGGGCCCGGAGCCGCAGGCTGGAGGAGCCGGGCGGGAAGGGGACCGAGCCCACGGGCTGCCGGGCACTCGGGGAAAGGACGCCTTGGAATCGAGGTTGGCTTCACCCACCCTGGGCCCTATGGTTCACACCAGCGCGCCGAGTCCGTTGCCTCTTGCCCGAGCAGCCGCCTCCTCGAGCTTTGGGGAGTCGGCAGCTCTCCTAACTCTGGCTGCTGCGGAGTTTGCGGGTCTTCGGGCAGGCTGCGGCACGCACGAGCCCAGCGCAGCGCCACCGCTCCGCGGAGGAGCCCTTGCAGGGAGGCGCGACCCAGAGCCCTGGGAGTCTCGGCACCACGTCTAAGGGACCGGGTTCTCGGCCCTGCGGGCACCCCCCGCTCTGCTCGCCGCCCTCCTGCCCACACATCTTGGCAGCTAGGGGTCGGTTCTCCCTTATAGGGACGGGGGGACTCTTGGCGCCTCGTGGGAGGAGGAGAATTGATTAAGCCAGCTCGGAGGAGAGGAGTGTCCGCTTTTGGCTGGCCCTGGCAGGCGCCCGCGTCTATCTTAGCCGCATCTGGGCCCAGGCCAAGCAAAAGTTCCCCGGGAGCGCGCCGCAGCCGCGCGGACCCCACGCCGCCCTCCCCCCGGCTGCGAGGCAGAGCTGGCTGGGGGCGACCGCGGAAAGGGAGAGGGTCCCCGCTGCTGCATTCCCGAGCGGGGGAGGGTTCTCTTTTCGCTTTCCCAGGTCTGATCTGGGGTAGAGGCAAGAGGGAAGGCAGCGAGTTGGGTGATGCCTGCGTGAGCGCGCGGGCTTTTGCTTTGGAGACGGGCAAAGCGACCTACAAGCCTCTGGGTGGCATCCCGGCTCTCGGCCCTTGTATGGAAGTAGGAGCGGAGCCTGGAGGGTGCCAGGACTCTGAGCTCATGGCTCTCAGCGCGCAGACACGACCCGGCTGCGGGCAAGTTCACAAAGCCGGGAGGAGATGGCGGCAGGAGAGGACCGGTCCGTGGGTGGAAGTCAGCGGGGAGGACTCGGCAACCAGAGCACCCACTGCCCGTGGCGCTAGGGCAGAAGGGGTCGGCAGGAGGCGCCTTTAACAGGGTCCGCTCATTACCTTGTCTGGGGGTGTGGAGAGGGGAGTGCTTCGAGAAAGTTTCTGGAATGAAATATGTCTCCTATGCTACTGGGGGGCGGGGGTTGTCTGAAAACAGAACCAGTGGAGGGTGATTTTGTCAAGTGATTTGTTGATCTGGCTGTTTTTAAAACTCCCTATTTGTCAAGTGGGAAAACTGAGGCCAGGGTGGCAGCAGAAGCTTGTGGAATGGGGGTGGATGTGAGGTGGGTCGGGTTGTGCTTGAGAATCTGTCTGTAGCCTCATCCTCACCCGCTCCCCCATTTCCTTGTAGTCTTCCAATGCCCTCATCCTCCTCCCCGCCAGTTTTTGGTATGTTCCTGCTATGGGACTGTCCCTGAAAGCACAAAAGGATGAGCTGGGATCTTTGAATAGAAAGGAGACGCTGAAGGAAGGTTCTGAAATAGCCTCCAAACCCAACTCAGGATTGGGGGAATGGACTTCTTTGTAAGTTTAAGTACAGAATAAAGGAAAATGGGTTTACATTTCGGCAACACACAGAGTGGCAAGACGGAAAGACTTTCCAACATTGAAGGTTGTTGGGCATGAAGGTTATGCCTTCTTTTAGGGTGCAGAGAAGTCCTTCTGTCTGGGGTGAGTTGACATACAATCCTATCTGGATTCAGAGGGTGACCTTACTGGTCTTGAGGTCTTTTTAGCCTAAAGCGACTCTGTGTCTGGTGGTTAAAGACCTAGGTCTAGAGTTAAATTACCTGGATTCGAATCCTGGCTCTACCACTTGCTGACCCTCTGACCTTGAACAAATTACTCAACCTCTCTTAATGTCTTGTATCAGTGGAAAATGGGTAATAGTATGAGCTCAGAGTTTTTTTTTTTTTGGTGAACATTAGTGCTATAAAGAACTCATTTCTTTATAGCTATCTGTTATACAGTATATGCTCAATAAACATTAACCTTATTATTTCAATGGGATCCCAGGCTTTTCCTCAATTTCTTTGCCTTGGGCCATTCAGGCCACCAGGAGCTGGGAGTATGTTGGGGGTGCGGATTTCGTTAGGCTACCTCTGTCAGGAACTGAGACCCCTTCATGGGCTGACCTTGTCTGGGCAGAACCTCTTGTCTCCCTGCCTTCTAGGGACACCTGTGCAGGGCGTGCAGGCCTCAAAGCTGCTTGGAAGTCCTTTGCAAGGTCGGCAAAGCTGGAGTGTTGTCAGTGGCCAGAGGCTTGTGGAAGGATGCAGAGCCCAGGAGGTGAGCTCCTGACAGCATGTAGCCTCTGGAGGGAGTGGGCGCCTGCTCACGTGAGAAGCACTAGTGTTCAGATGCTGGCGAGGGTCCCCATGAGAGCTCAGCTGTTCTCTGACTGGGAGAGGTGACTTCTGGGATGATTCCTGAATGGGAGGGACTTTGAGATGCTGCTCTTAGGATTTGGCTAAGCAGGGGCTGCTCCAGCAGAGGAATGAAAGGGGATGGGACCCTAGGTAGCGTCGTATTGGGACTATCAAGCCCAGGTGTGGGACAGAGGTAGGGATGGATGGGCCCTTCCTTTTGACTTTGATCATGTGTGTCTGGAAGGTGATTGAGGTCAGTGGACAGGTTGGAGGGTGAGGAGGGCTGGAGTGGTACCTGGAGTCTGGAGCGTGGTGATTGGCATAGTCTCAGCATGTCAGACGACTGCTGAGCCAGCTGGGAGGAGTTTGCCCCACTATGGGAGGCCCCTGGCCCTACTTAGCTGACTCTGGACTCAGATGGGGGAGGGAATTCTGGGCTTTTATGCCCAAGGCTGCCTCCTCTATCACGGATTCTGTGGTTGGATTATCCCTGACTATAGTGTCCCCAGATAAAAAGGGATTCTGGCTCAGATCCTGCTGGTAGTTGGACCAGAGCCCTCTACTCTCTACCTGGCTTTGGCCCACCCTTGTTCCTTTTGGTAACTAAGATGGGGTGGAGGAGGTTTAGACCTGGAGGCTGCTAGCAAGACCCTGAGGGCAGCCCATCAGCTGAGAAGAACTTGACTCAGGAAGTGGTCAGTGGAGCATGTGCGTGTGTGTGTGTGTGTGTGTGTGTCCCCAGCACATATGCTGGAGGCAGGGGTGTATCTGGCAGCAGGTACCCTGGGGGTTGGGGGGGATGTGTTGGAAAGGGCATAGCCAAGGGGCAGTGGGAAGGATCAGCTTTCAGTTGCTGGCCTGTGGCCCAGCATGTGACAGTCTTGGAGTTGTTGGGTCCCAGACCCTGGGTGGTTTCACGTTATGGCTCTGAGACAGAAACTGGGATCTGGTTGCCTAAGGAGCAGAGGCTGCCTAGCTGGAAGCTGCCGAACCCCAGCATCTCTCCGCCCCTCCCTCCCTCCGCGCCTTTGCTCTCCTGGCGAGGACACCAGCTCTCGGAGCCTGGCCTGCTGTGTCTCCTCTCTTGGCCCTCTCCTTCTCAGCCCTGCTCCCTCGTTCCCCCACAGCCTTCCTGTTTGCCAGGCCCAAGATGTTGGGGTGGGAGGTGAGCCTCAAAGAGGGCTGGGCCTGAGATTTAACATAGCTCCTGCTCCACCTCGTGTGGTCTTCTCAGGCTGGGTGCAGGGTCCCCTTCCATCTGCTTCCTTGCATGCCTTAAGCAGCTTGTCTGAAGAGTGGGTCTGAATGGTGACAAGAGCTGTAATTGGTGAGAACTTTCAGTTGTCTGGAGGTCCGTGTGCACGTGTGCCTGTGTACCTATTTGTGTGCCTGCCTGTGTGCATATGTGTGTGCAGCCTGTATGTGTGGGTGCACACACATGTGCAAGCGCCTGTGTGTTTGTGTGCGTGGGTGTGGAATGTGGCAGGACAGGGACAGTTAGTGTGTGGGCATGAGGTGGGAGCCAGTCCTCTCTGAGTGCCGCACCCTGAGACTACCCTCGGAGCAGACTCCTTGCTTTCCTGTCCCCTTGCTCTGCACTGGAGTCTAGGCAGCCCAAAAGTTACCGAAGTGGGAGGCTCCAGCCCAGGGGCTGCCTTGTAGGCTCCCTGAGGTCCCAGAGAGAAAGCCCTTGTAGGGGGCCAGAAGAAGGCAGAGTTCATGGAGGTGCAGGAAACAGTCCGTCTTGCTAGGGGTGGGCTGTGGTCCTGGTTGTCCATTAGCCTGGCACACTGCAGGGTGAGATGGGAGGACTCTGGGTTGGACAGGAGGCTTATAGCCCCCCACCAGGGGCACTGCCCATGGGTGTGAGCCCGGTCCGCCAGAGGCAGCTGACCTATTTTTCTTAGGAATCTTCCTGCTTTTCTGTTCTCTCTTGCGTGAATAAGCAGGAGGCTGGGGAGCCAAGATGGGCCTCCAGGAGGGTTCTGGAGAAAGATCCACGTGGGCTGGGGCTGTGAGGGGTGTTCAGCCTCCTGACTGTCCTTCTGAGAAGGCCTCTCTCAGCCCGGCCCTCTGTGCCCCCCGCGCCCCCCGCGCCCCCTCGCATGTGCCCACTGGGACGGAGCTGTGGCACAGACTTGCTCACAGGCACAAACTGTACGAGGTGAGTCATTGTCTTTATTTTCTGGCTTCAGAGCGGGGAATGTTGACATTTCCCCAGGAGTAAATACGGGACTTAGCTTTCCCACTTACTTACCGTGTTGATGCGGCACCTTATCCACGGAGGCGAGCCCAGCCTCGTGGCAGGGTGCCCTCTCTTGGCGGGGCCTGCCGGCCTGCCTCCACTCCAGGGCAGGTTCCTGGGCATCCGAGTGTGTGGGGCAGGGCTTGCCAGTGGGGGGAGAGGGCTGGGGGTGGGGGTGTGGCTTTGCTTTTCTGCTGAGGAGCCATTAAAGGAGCAGAGCGGAGATTGAATTACTGACTTCCTTCCTGCCAGTGGCTCTTGGAAACATAATCTAGCTGAGAGCAAATTAAGGTTGCTGATAGCATGGCTGCCTCCCTGGCTGCTGGGGGGAGCCCCGCTGAGAAGGGTCAGGCAGGAGAGGCACCCGCAGAGCGAAGGAGCCTGCGCGCCCGCCCCTCCCTCCCCAGTGCCCTGCTCTTCGTAAGGAGCCCAGTCTGGACTTCCCTGACCTTTGGCCCTGACCCTGAGAGGTTTGATGTGGAATGGGGGCTGGAATGACCGTGGGGACACTGAGGGGGAGACCCCCAAAGGGTGTCCGGGATGCCCTCTACCCCTCCTGCCTTCTGAGAAGGAGAACAGGGACGCCATCGGTGTTTGGGCCCGGGTCTGTTCTCGTCCCATACTTCCCCGGTGATCTTTGCTTTGCTTTGGGCCGTGGCGAGTCTGTCCTCGGCCTGCTTCCTGCCACCCCTCTGGGTGTGTGCCTCCCACTTGGTGAGCACCCGAGTCTCCCAGCTTCCTGGAATCTCCTGGAGCCTCCTGGCTTGTCGGGGAGGAGGGATTGGGGGACTATTGGGGGCTGTGCCTTTTTTGGACTCAGCAGGGATTATTTTTAGGCTGGCAGATGGAGGTGGCGGTGGCTGTCGCTGGTATTATTAGACAACAGGCCTGTGGTTTGGAAGTCTGGTGCCCAGAGGAGGAGGAGGAAGAGGAGGAGGCTCCAATAAGGACTTGTACTAATGAGCGTCGGCGGCTGGGGCTCACTCTGTGTCCCCCCTTCCCACAGCCGCCAGCCAGCCCCAGGCAGGGGTTCCAGCGTCTCAGGCAAACGTTCTCCCCAGAGCCAGGCAGAGACAGCCCAGCTGCCTTTGAGACAGGCCTGCCCAGCCATCCTGGGCTGCAGGGTTTGGACTCTCGAAACCTGTCTGGAGTGTGGGGTGGGGAGGGCTGACCTCTGGCTCGGTAAGAAAGGGAGGGACAGTCGGGGAGAGGCCTTGGTCCCCTGGGCCTGGGGTGGGCCAGAGTTGTGCAATGGAGCTGGAATGCGTGGCTGGGTGAGCCCCTCAGCCTCCGGGTTGCTCGTTGGCAAATTGGAGACAGCAGTACTTCTGCTGGGGGCCGCTGTGGGCGGGAAATGAGATTCAGGTTGCGTTCCTCCTCAAACAGCCTGGTATGCAGTAGGTATTTACAGCAGCCCTGGCTCCTCATACCTCCTTTGGTGGTTAGGGGGTGTCTTGTTATCTGGGGTACCTTCCCTCCCCCAGCCCTTCCCTGCAGATGAGCTCTGGGCTGTGAGTGTTGGATGTGGGGCCGTGCCAGTCTCCGGAGGCCTCGTGATTCTGTGCCCACAGGGGGTCTGATGGCAGCCCTGGACTCAGCTGCCCACTGGGTACCACCTGGCCCAGGGAGCAGGAGATTGGTACCCTATGGGCTTGCCAAAAGGTCAGCCAGACCTCAGGGGCCACCCCATCCTCCCTTGCCCTCCTGCTCTCTCTTTCCTGCCAGAACAGCTCCAAAGGGGGCTGGGCAGCTCCCTAAGCTGCAGATTTGCTAGGCTCAGGGCACTGCTGTTCCCTGCCTTCTCTAAAAGGGCGTGTGAGACCTGCCTTCCCACTGTGCCACCCCCTGCCAATGCCAGTTTTCCCCCGTTGAAGGAGCGGGCCAGCCTCCCGGGGCTGCGGTGGGCTGCTGGGACTGCGGTGGGCTGCTGGGACTGCGGTGGGCTGCTGGGACTGCGGTGGGCTGCTGTGACGGGGGCGCTCCACCCGCCCTGCGCCCCCTCGGCCGCCCTGCCCACTGCCTTCACAGCGGTGGCAGCTGCTCCAGCCAGCCCTGCCGGGGACAGCTCTGTCCCTGTCCTGGTTCTGGGTGCTCTGGCGGTTGCGTCTGTGTCCCCGCACGTCTCTCTGCCGGGCTGGGCTCGCACCCGGCCGGCCTCAGCTCCCTCCTGCCTTGCTGCCTGTGTCCCTTTGGCTCCCGGATTTGAGTCTGGTTCCCCCCGTTTGGGTTTGTTGGTCTCTCCCCCACCAAGCCCCTCTTCCCTCTCTGCTGCCAGCCTGATTACTTTTTGTTTTTGTTTTTTTTTTTTTTTCCACATCGAGCTTTTCTGGAGAGAGTGTTTTATTAGACATACTTTGGCTCAGAAAGGATCAGGCTTGGGGGAAGTGCTTGTGTGGATGGAGTGAGAACGCGCTGTGTGTGTGTGTGTGTGTGTGTGTGTGTGTGTGAAGGAGATGAGGGAAAACTGGTAAATATTTTAGGATGCAGAAAACCAAGAGGGCTTGGACTGAGCGTGGAGGCTGGGCCTGGGCTATCACCCCTCTGCTTTCTTTTGGGGAGACTGCCTCTTGTTTTGTCTTCTTATCATCTTTGGGATGTGTCCTCTCTGCCGCTGCCTCTGCCTGGCTGAAAGGGTCCTTGAGAGAGACGTGGGTGGGGCTGCCTGCCTGGGGTGGGCTGGGGCTGGGGCGGGACCTGGAGCACTTGCAGGGCCTGGAAGGTGTGAGGAGGCTGCTCATTGCCATGCAGTGGGAACGAGGCAGGCCAGGCGTGAGCGAGCAGCCAGGCTGTGGGGACCTGTGTCAGTGCAGACTTCTGGTGTTGCCCCCTGGAGACCCCTGAGCAAAAACTGTTAGAGGTGCCTGCCGCTCCCCTCAGGCCTCTTCCTCGTACCTGGCCCTAGGGCTAAAGCCCTGGAAGGGAGCCACCCTTTGCGGCCCACCCTGCCCTCTCCCAGGTAACCTGGCCCCTGGGAATAACTTCCTCCTCTTCCCCAGGCTCCCGTAGTTCTTTTCTCATCTCCCCACGGGGCTGTGCTGCAGACACTAGTGTGTGCACCCGTGCACACACGTACACACACATGCTGCTTCTCTGCTTGCTCGTGGCACCCGCTGTTCACCCATTCCTTTTGGTCCAGCATCAGCTTTTGTGCTCCTGGGTGCTGGGAGGCAGGCCTGGCCTGTGAGGTGCCCCTCGGGTGTGGGGCCAGCTGCTGGAGCTGGGCACTTCCATGCCTTCCCTGAAGGCTGGGATGCAAACCTAGCCCGAAGCAAGGTTGGGGGTGGGGAGAACCGGGAAACCTGCTGGGGCCTCAGGCAGGTGAGTGTAACACTCTGCTCTGCTCCAAAAATACTCTGTGATCTTAGCTCTTTCTCTAGAAAACAGTGATGTCACCAGGAGCCAATCAGCTTCTGGATGGGCTTGCCTCCTCCTCCTCCCTTCTCAACTTGCAGGGGAGGGGGAGGGGAAAGCGAGACACACAGAGATGACATACAGACAGACACGGGGAGACAGACACAGAAGCACACGCATGCAGTGACAAAGCCCCTGCACGAAGAGTAGCAGGCAGACCCTTTCCCCTTGCACGAGCCAACAGAAATCCACAGACCCCCATCCCCCAACACACACACACACACACACACACACACACACACACACACACACATGCTGATAGGGACAGAAACAGGCAGGTAGACAGGATCGCCCACATAGAGTGGGAGCAAGAGAGAAAGAGAGACACTGGCAGAGACACAGAGAAGGAGCAGGAGACAGAGACAGGCACACACACGCAGAAGAAGCCAGAGAGAGACAGAGAGAGACAGACAGAGAGACATAGAGAAGGAGCCAGAAAGAGAGAGAGACAGAGGGACACACATTCATACACACAGAAGGAGCTAGAGAGAGACAGAGACAAATAGACAGAGACAGAGAGACACAGAAGGAGCCGGAGAGGGAGAGAGAGACACACAAAGAGAAGGAGCCAGAGAGAGAGACAGAGAGATGGACAGGGAGACAGAGACAGAGAGACACAGAGGAGCAGAGACGGACAGGAAGAGTGGGGGCGGGGGGCACACAGAGGAGCCAGGCGCAGGTGCATGCGCGCACGTACACACACACCCCCCCATGGACACAGAGAGGTACCAGACAGAGACAGGAAGGAAAGATGAGACAAGCAGGAGCACATGGGTCAGAGATGCAGAAAGTCAGACCGAGGCACTGGGAAGGACAGAGTCTGGTGCTGCTCTCCGGGCATCCTCTGCGTGGGAGGACCCAGCAGGCTCCCTGGCTCTGAGCCTCTGGCTTCGGTGCCGCAGCTGCTGTCCTAGGTGCTGCCTGCAGAGTCCGGACGCCCAGCCCGGGCCTGGGAGGGGTGGGCACGGGGAAAGCCTGGGTCCACGTGGGAGTGGTGGGTAGTACCAGGGAATGTGGGGGTGAGGCTTCTCCTCCGCTGTCCCTTTCCATGGGGCATAGCTGGACAAGGTGACCTTGTGGCCTGTCTGGCCGCAGAGGCCTGGCGTGGGTGGAGTGTCTGCTGGGGTGGGGCTACACGCCCTGTTTGGGGCCCAGGAGCCGGCGCTGCGGTGCGTAGGATGGTGGATGGGACAGTGTGCTCCAGCTTGCGGGAGGGGTGGGGGGCGGGCCTCCTGCCTGCCTCCTTCATTGCCCCCTCCCCTGCCAGCCAGTATGGGTGTGCCCTGTCCAGCTATCCGGTTTTGTTGTCCTCTGCCAAAGGTAGGGACAGCCCAGGGATTCCCTCCTCTGTCCCTAGCGTTCTGTTCTCCTGTAGTTGATGATGTCTGGGGCTTCTTAGAGAGGCTGGTGGATTTGGGGCTGGGAAGTGGGGGGGTGGCAGGCCCCTCCCGCTCCCCCTCTTCAGCAGGGCTGGCGCAGCACTGTCGGGAGGAGGGGCTGGAGGACAGCTGTGGGGTTTTCCCTCTGGTGTTGCCATGGGCAGCCTCTGCTTAGCTTGTTAGGGAATCCCCGCTCCTGCGTGGAGTACCCTTGTGTTATGCAGCGCACATCAGGCCGGCCTGGGGGCGGGCGCCGGAGGAGGGCTGCCTCGGCTGTCTCCTACCAGGCTCTGGCGGGAAGCGTCCTGGTTCAGGAAGAGCATTCCATGTTCACAGGCGGCTGCAGCTGGGCAGGGCCACGGACCTCCACAGAGAGGGCTGAAGCCCCCCACCTCCGTGTCTATGAGTCCTTATAATTCTTGGGGGGTTGTCAGAGGAGGGCAGGGGCATGATTATACCTGCTGCTCTCTGGGGCTGGGTAGGGAAGGTCCGACTTACAGGACTGAAGGTAATGGCTCCCCCTCCTTCCTTCCCCTTCCCTTCCCCCCAGGTTCGGGGATGCTTGGGCCCCAGCCAAGGGGCAGGTGTGAGCACAGAGGGGTGGAGAAGGGGAGGGGGCGTACTCGGGACCCTCCAGGGAGGGCAGGGTGGGTGGGGCCACAGGGGCCAACGAGGATGGGGGGCAGCCCTGCGACATGGGCATGGAACTGCCAGGGCAGAGTCTCTTTGTCACCTCCTTTCTATGTCCCACTGGCTGTCCCGTCAGGCGCCCACGGCCTGAGAGAGGAACCCGAGTTTGTGACCGCGAGAGCCGGTGAGGCTGTGGTCCTGCGATGCGACGTGATCCACCCGGTGACGGGACAACCCCCGCCCTATGTCGTAGAGTGGTTCAAGTTCGGGGTACCCATCCCTATCTTCATCAAGTTTGGCTATTACCCACCCCACGTGGACCCCGAGTATGCAGGTAAGGTTTGGGTGCTGGGCTTCCCTTCCTGGCCGTGGCCTTGCTGTGGCCTTGCTGTGCCTTCTACCTGGCTCCCAGTGGTCACCAGGAGGTCACCGGAGCCCTTCTCTCTCTATTGCTTCTTATCTTTCCCTGACGGCTGTTATCTCTCCTCTTCACAGTTTCTGTCTTTTTCCTCTGATCCTTTGTACTCTGGTAGGTTTTGATTAAGTGATGGGAGGAGAGGAAATAGGAGGTGATGCAGACATAAAGCCCTTCCACAGAGCACAGGCTGGGGGCTGGAGCGGCCGGTGGGCAAGAGCAGGGACCGTGGGAGCAGCTCCTGCCGGGCAGAAGCTGAGTCAGCGCCGCCGCCCTGCGCCAGGCGTGGCCGCGGCAGCAGGGGCAGGATTTGCTCTGTCTGGCTTGGCTCTGAAGTTGGGGCGCCCTCCCATCCCTGAGCCTACGTGTGCGTCCCTGGCCCCCGCTGTCTGTGTGGCTGGCGGGCGCCTGGGCCCTGCTGCCTCTGCCCCTCCACGGGGCTCCCCTTCTCCCAGCCGCTGTGTCTCACTTGGCGATTACTCCCACCAGCGTGGCCTCGCTGTGACTCACTGCTGCCGCCTGCCCCCAGCCCGCGGGGAGCAGGGCATGGTGTGTGTGTGTGTGTGTGTGTGTGTGTGTGTGTGAGAGAGAGAGAGAGAGAGAGAGAGAGAGAGAGAGAGAGAGAGCGCATGTGTTGGGGTTGAGAGGAAGGGAGGAGACAGGCAGGACGTGGCCTTGACTTTCACTTTACCTGTGGCTTCTGACTGAGTTGCTTTTCTGTCAGAGTGCCTCCATTTCTGTCTCCTCCTCTCCTGTGCATGTGTCTCTGGCTCTCTTTTTGGCTAGGGTTGGTTTTGATGGTCTGGTTTTTGGGCAGATTGCCAGTGTCAAGACTAAGAGGAAGACAGAGGAGGCGAGGTAATTGGCTCGGGCTAAGGGGTAGGTGAGGTGGGGCTGACCCCGAGGGCTGCTCCGCCCCGCTGCCGTGGAGGAGGGGGCTCTGGCTGCATCTCTGACCTTCTCCTTGCCACAAGCGAGAGAAAGATGGCATCCTGATGGGGGCGAGGGTGGAGTTAAGGAAGGGTGGCTCAGGGCTCTGTGCTCTGCCTACCAACACTTCCCTCATCCCGGGGGCTATGGGCCCCACTGCCCTCAGTTCCTAGAGTTGCTGGGCTTTGGTAGGATGTGTTGTCTCTCTGGCACTGGCAGAAGGACGGGGAGGGGACCCTAGCATCCTGTCCCCAGCCTGCCTTCCCTCTGCCCTGCAGAGGGGGAAGCCAGGTGAGGCGGTCCTGGGCACCCAGCCGGGACAGGGATACCACTCGACCTGAGGTGCTCCAGGGCCCAGCAGTGGCCCCCATCCTCTCCTGTTGGTACTCTCTGTCTCTGTCTCTGTCTCTCTCTGTCATCTCTTCTTAGCTCTGTATCCATCATGCCTTACCTTGGTCCGGGAGATCTCCAAAAGAATGGGAGTGTTCTCAGGAACTGAGGCTTTTCTCAGTGCCGAACGCATTGCGTTGCTGTTGCCGGCTGGGGCAGGGCCAGCTGGGGAGGGAGAGCGGCTCTGTGGCCAAGGCGTAGTGCCTTTTCCTTTGCCACCTGCTGCTGGAGGTGGGTGCCAGCTGTAATTTTGGGGCCCTGCCATGGGAAATGGTGCGAAGGTTATGAGGAGTCCCCTGCCTTTGGCTGGGGTGGGAGCGGGGAGCTGCTAGCCTTGCCCTGATGGCCTCTGGGGCTTTTGTCCACTCTGTTCCCCCAGGCCGGGCCAGTCTCCACGATAAGGCATCCTTGCGGCTGGAGCAGGTTCGCTCCGAGGACCAGGGCTGGTACGAGTGCAAAGTGCTCATGCTGGACCAGCAGTATGATACCTTCCACAACGGCAGCTGGGTCCACCTCACTATCAATGGTGCGTATGGGCCGCCTCCGGGGGG
>RJWJ010020658.1:0-28788 GCA_004363605.1 Indri indri | reverse complement strand
GTCTCACTCTCTTGCCTGGGGCGAGTGCCGTGGCATCAGCCTAGCTCACAGCAACCTCAAACTCCTGGGCTCGAGCAATCCTACTGTCTCAGCCTCCCGAGTAGCTGGGACTACAGGCATGCGCCACCATGCCCGGCTAATTTTTTTTCTCTATATATTTTTAGCTGTCCAATTAATTTCTTTCTATTTTTGGTAGAGATGGGGTCTCGCTCTTGCTCAGGCTGGTCTCGAACTCCTGAGCTCAGAACGATCCGCCCGTCTCGGCCTCCCAGAGTGCTAGGATTACAGGCGTGAGCCACCGCGCCCGGCCAGAGCCTGGTTTTGTGGCTAAGATGCTCTGTCACTAATTTCTCACAGTTCGACAAAGTTGGGTCTGTCAGGAATCATCTTCTTCACGGAATTGATCGAAATGGGTCAGCTTAGCTTCTGAGCCTCCACCATCAGAACTCACGCACACACATGCATGCACACACATACACGCACATGCACATGCGTGCACACACATGCATATGCATGCACACACATACACTCACATGCACACGCATATGCATGCACACACATACACTCACATGCACATGTGTGCGCGCACACTCGCACATGCATGCACTCCCCACACGTGCACTCACACACATGCATGCACACATACACTCACACACATGCACACACATACATGCACTCACACATGTATGCACTCACACACATGCATGCAGATGCATGCACACATGCACATGCACTCATACACACAAATGCACACACATGCACGAGCACACGGTCACACCGCCTGACTATATAGGTTGTACTAACTTTTCGTTTTGAAACAATTATAGATTCACAGGAAATTGAAAAAAATGCAGGGATTCGGTGTACCCCCCTCATTTCCCTGCAGGAACGTCTTGAGTATCTGCGGCCTAGGATCCAGATGACAGTTTCTGAGACGCTCTGGTTGCTGTTCGAGTCCATCCTAGGAAGGGGTGACCTGGCCCGTGCATGCGGCTTGCGCCCCCTGTGTGTCTGGGACACTTGGAGTGTCCATACTGTAGGACACCTTGGCTCTGTGGGGGACACTCCCTCAAGCTCCCTCCTGCGCCATTCAGAGGCATCCATTGGGTCCTGGTGTCTCCTCTCATCCTCCTGTCCCCTTGTCACTACTGGTAAGTGTCTCTCAGGACGTGGGGGAACCCCACCTGTTTCTGTACATGCGCCTCCCGTCCTGCGCACACCGGCTGAGCCAGTGCTTCTGAGCGGTCCCTGCGGGCTCCTCGCCAAGCCCCACCCTGCCACAGCCGAGTATTTCTCCGTGCGCTGAGGGCTTTAGCTCCCAGGACAGCCGGCAGCAGGGAGGGCCTGCGATCACCCAGGGTTACCAGTGGCGGGGGGAGGGGGGGCAGGGTGGTGGTGGAAGGGGCTCGAGGGGACGGAATGGCAGTGCATGGCTGCGTGGAAACGGGGAGGCCCTGATCCTCTTCCTGTGCTCGGCCTGGAAGGTCGCGGCCTCCCGCAGAGCCCCTGATCCTGGAGAGACCTGCCTCCCTGTGTACTGCAGCCCCCGCAGGGTGGGTGAGGGGCTCCGCGGCCGCTCTGCACACGGTTTGTGCCCGGAGACATGGCTGAGGGGACCAAGGGGGGCCTTCCCCCATCTGAGCCTCACCTTAGGCCGCCTGGCTCTGGCAACACGTTGCTGCAAACTGGGAGACGCAAAACAACCGAGAATTATTCCCTCTCAGTCTGGAGGTGTCAGCCTGGCGAGCTGTGCTCCGCCGAAACCTGCAGGAAGGCTCTGCTCCCGCCTCTGCAAGGGTCTCCGCGCCGTCCCTCTTCCACTAAGGACACCAGTCGCATTGTATTAGGGCCCACCCTGCAGCACTGCTCATCCTAATGTATCTCAGTCACATCCGCAACGATCCTATTTCCAAACACGGTCACGTTCACAGTTGTGGGCGTTAGGGCTCAACGGGACTTGGAGGGACACAGGTCAGCCCACTGCATTCGCCCTTGATAATCTCCGATGGGCTGAGAATTTGCCCAGCTGGTGCCGGGCCCAGGGGTCTAAGTCCCCCTGAGTGGGGGACGCCAGGCTGCACCCTGGCCTTGCCTGCCAGGGAGTGTTTCTTCAGCGACCTGGCGCATGGCCAGGCCTCCAGTGCACTCGCAGATGCCCCGTGCTCGAACTTCTCACTCGGAGACCCGGCCACTGCTATCCTCGGAGGCCAGAGAGGACGTGGCGCTGGGGGAGAGTCCGGGCCGCCAGGGCGGGGCACAGGTGGAGACGGAGGAGACGGCCTCCCTTCAGGGAGCTGCCGCCCCGCAGCAGGCCCCGCCTCTGCGCCCAGAGCCGAGTGGGCAGCCAGGACCCCGACCGTCCGCCCCGGGCGGCTCTGCGGGCTTCCCACGCAGTGTGGAAAAGTGGCGCTTCTGAGAACAGGCGCGCAACCGCTGGAGGGATGTTTGTGAAGATTCTAAAATTAGAACAAATATGCAGTATTTTATTAATGACGATAAATTTGAATATTTAGGAAAAGAAGCATTTTCAAGGACTTTCAGGCATATGCTTTTTAAAAATAGACTTTTTAAAGAGCAGTTTTAGGGTCACGGCCTCCCACGCTACCTGCACCCCCACTGGAGCGACGCATTTTTACTGTTGAGGAACCTGCTGTGACACGTTACCACCCGCGACCGCAGTTCACACCAGGGCCGGCTCGGTGCTGGACATTCCACGAGTTTGGAAGAACGTAAATGACACGAATCCATCACCAGGCATCGGGCAGAGTGGTGCCATGCCCTAAAGACCCCTGTGCTCCGCCGCTCGTCCCCGCCTCCCCAGCCCTTGGCAACCGCGGATCTTTCTGCGTCTCCGCAGTTGGGCTTTGTAATGAAGCAGTGGGTCTGGAAGCAAATGAAAAAGCCAAGAACAGAAAAAACAAGGAACAAAAACAAAGGTCTGTGCAGTGTGTCCTGGGGCCAGGGTGGCGTCTCTACGTGGGCAACCCAGGGCCAGGCCCTGCTCCCCGTGACACCCGGAGGTGGGGGTGTGGCGTCTGCCAGTGGCCCCCACAATCCCGGAACAGCATGTTACTTGCAGGAAATGAAGCGGGCATTGCGCAGGGGCAGTGCCCGGCCCTACAGCCCAGCCGACCTAAGCCCTGGCCCTGGTGGGTGCCGACCAACTGCGGCCCTGAAGGCCCAGAGCAGCCTTGGCCTTGGCATCCCTCTCTGCATCAGTCACCTCTTGGCCAGTTGCCCAGGAGACTCCCTGGTGCAATGGCCTGTCCATCCCAAGGACAGGTCAGACCAGGGGCCAGCCCGACCCTTGGAGTCCTCCTTTGGACACTGTCCCTCCGTCCCCTCCCACTGCCTCCTTGCTTTCCTGGCCCTCATACTTAGCCATTGCTTGGCCTGCAGGTCTGGAGGTTGAGCTGCACCAGGCAGGGAAAGTCCTGGGTGCTGGTGAATTATTCAGGTGCAAAGAGAGCCCTGCCCAGACTGTCGGGGCCCAGTAGTCTGATGCCCTTGAGTGGTCTGCTGGCTGTGCCACGGGGTGAGTGGGGGCCTCTGCAACCCTGTCACTGCGACGCTGAGTGGAGGACACATGCTTCCCCCCAGCAGACAGAGCCCAGCTGGGTTCTGGCCAGCAGCTGGGAGCAGGGGACCCACTGCTGGGCAGAGCCCTGGAGGCCAGAGCCACAGGCTGATGCCTGCCAGGTGGGCACTGAACGCACGGGGCTTGTGAGGCTGGTGGGGGCTCTGCCCCAGCTCTGCCGCCCTGGGCATGTGGCTCCGGACGGCGGCTCCAGCTCTCGCGGTGCCGTTGGTGCCGAGGACCTTCTCGAGCTGCGTAAACAGAGAGGCCACAACGGGACCCTAGCATGTGGCCCCTGGTGACAGTGGTTGGTACCATTTTAAAAGGTTGTAAAAATCAAAAACCAAGCATGTGTGGTGGAGACTTCGCGTGGCCCTCAAGGCCTAAGATGAGTAGGACACGAACTCTCTGGCCCCTAAGGTCGCCTCTTCCTCCCGTGGGCTTCTCGCAGCAGAGGTCGCGATGCCCAGAGCTCTGGGCCTGTCTGTCCCAGCGAAGGGCGCTGCCCTCTCCAGAAGTTGTGGTGAAGCCCGGAGGCCCCACCACGGCCTGAACCTGGCAGGAGGGCCAGACCCCCGACAGACACTAGCTCTGTGACTCTGCCCGAGACCAGGTCACATGTCCTCAAGCCCAGAGACTGGAGTTGAGGGGTGCAGGAGCTGCCCGAGGGAAACCGGGGGGTGGCCAGTGCAGGGATGAAAGCTGGGGAGCTAAGATGCGCTGTCCTCCAGGCGTCCGGCGCCGTGGGCCAGTGTGGGTCTCACACCCAGCAGTGGAGATGGCAGCGTCAGATGCCATGTGTGCTTTGTGTCCTGCGGTTGCAGAAGTGCTCCTCTGAGCCGGCGTCCAGCAGGTTCCTGTGTGTCGGACAGCAGCATCTCATATTCTGTGTCCTGAGTGTTGTTCCTGCGCATTCCCTAAGCCTGCTTGCCTCCTCCTTCTGGGACCGGGATGGAGGTACTGACCCTGCCTGGGGACACCGACCTCACAGCCCAAGGACAAGCCTGCGGAGCCTGGCAACAGCTCTGAGCTTCTGCCCAGGAGGGCTATGCCGTTGCACCCCATTTCTCCCTCCAAAGCCACGGCCCCACCTGCCATCAGCCTGGCTGGGAAGTGCAGTCCCCTTGCTGAGACCGGCCACTGGGCCTGAGCGTTAGTCCCCTTTCTCCCAAGGGCAAGCAGCCCTGTGCAAATTAGAGACAGGAGTTAACACCTGGGCGTGAGGGACCACAGGGGCCATCAGGAATGGCAAAGCCCCCGAGGGAGGGGCGCATCCTCGGTGGGTGCACTTTTCAGGGGTGGGGACCCTCTGGCTGCGAGCTTAGCTCTGCTGGACAGGTGTGGGGACCCCATCCCTTCCTAGGCCCCAGCAGCTGATCTGGAGGATGCAGCCCATTGAGGACGCTCCCAGCCCCACCCTCTAAGGTGTGTGCATGACCGTGGGGTGCAGGTGGCTCTCCCTCAACCAAGCAGCCAGTCTTTGGAGCACACCTCGCCCCCCAGCCACCCTCTCGCCCTCTGGGGCAGGGCCACTTGCTTTCCCCGTGGGTCACAGGGGAGGCCCGTCAGCTGGTGGAAACTGGCCTGGTGTGACTCAGGCTCTGTGTGCCTCTCACCCAGAGGGCGCCTGGTCGTCGGCATGGCCGCCCTTGCTGGTCCTCTGTGACCTCGGGACAGGAGGCAGGACAGGTCAGTGAGCCTGGGAGGGGAGCCGAGATCCCCCCACGGCCCCAGCAGCAGAGGACGTTTTCCTGAGACCTAGTGGACTCCCCGCAGTGGCTGCTGCCCAGCCGGACCTGGTCACACGTTGGGCACCGTCGCTATTTGAGAGGAAGTTTCGTCAGAGTAGAATCAGATGGGCCAGGGCAGGAAGTGGGCCTTGGATCAGTCGCTGCTGGTGCCGGCGCCAGTTTTGCTGCACGGGGAGGCAGAAGTGCCGCAGGGAGACCCTCACGCCTCCTCACGCGTGCTGAGCTGGCGTCTCGCACGGTGGCCTCATTAATCAGAAATGACATTCTGTGCACAGACACGACTGCAGTCTGAGAACAGAGAGAAGCCAGCCCAGAACTACGGACCCAGAGGCCTGTCACCCACGGAGAGACTCCTGAAAACAGCGGCAGAGATGCACACCCAGGCCGCGGCCACCGGCACCTGCCATGCCCAGGGCAGCCACAGAAACCAAAGCACCCGGACAGCCCCGCTGTGCCCGTGGTCCCCGCATCTATTAGCAATGTCCTCCCTTATTCTCCAGGGGCACAGCTGGGACAATAAATTACAGGGTCACCCTTGTCATATTCTGTCATGAACAAAATCCCAAGGGTGCCTTCCTCCAGGAAACCTGCCCTGCAAAACCGTCTTCCTAATCAAGCAAATTAGGAAGAGAGTGTTCATTTTCCAAAAGACTTGGTTTTTTTTTGTTTTTTTGATTTTTACCAGGAGAGAACACCCGTAATTTGCCAGAAAATACTGACAGTGTTCCCTGCAGCGAATTTACTACGTGGTTCTGTTTTTTAGGAAATTGCGGCAGCATCTTAGGAGCACAGGCCGGACATGGCGTGAGGACAGCGTGGGTGCTTCGGAGGCTCTGGAGGGGGTTCGGGTGGCAGACGCAAGGTGGGGGGGCACAGAGATGGGGGCACCTGCGCCGTGTCGCCCCCGGGCGTCTGGGGGGCCCTGGCTCAGGGACGCGGCATCTGTGCTCCTCGGCGCGCGTGGCCGGCCAGGGATGGAGGCTTGCTGAGCAGCTGACGCACGACGGGTGAGGATTACGCCGCGTGTGACGGCAGTGGGGGGGTGACATGTCACGAAATGTGGCACGGGCTATGACAAAGGGGTGGTGACAAAATGCACAAGGAGAGACCCTCCCCCCTGCCCCGCCACGTCTCCTTGGGAAAGCCGCGCGAGTCCCCGGGCCCTGCTTCCGAATCCCCACTTGTGCCTAAATTAAGCAGCGGTGGGCACTGGTCTGGGGGCGCGACTTCCTCCAGCCTGGGATTCGCCACCTCTAAAGGGTGGCAGGGGACACGTCCCCCTGCAAGGAAGACGAGGCGCAACCTGGACAGGCCGTCAGGGGCTCGGGCGGGAGCGGTTTGGCGGGGCTGGGTCTAAAATCCTCTCGTGCAATTGCCAAGCGAGTCAGCAATGACCTCGCTGCCGTCGGACTCTGTGACCTCCCTCTCCCCGCCCAATTCCATTCCCGGCTACCACTATTTACACGCTACTGTCGTTTGAGCGCACTCCGGACCCATCCTGGGACATCGCCAACAAAGAGGCTGCAGCGAGCCAGCCCGTGCCGGCCTGTGGGCTGAGTGTGCAGCCCGGACCCCACTGCCCTGGGCCGGCTCTCCTGAAAGTGCCATTAGAATTCAGAAGGGCCAGACCCCTGCTGTCCTGAGGGACAGGGCCACAGCCCAAACCACTGTGACCAAAACACCGTCCTAGGTGTGGGACCCGAACAGCAGTGAAGGGTCTGGGCAGCTGGGCTGACCCGGGAGGGCTGGACAAGTGAGAGCTGTGTGGGCGTCACGCCGAGGTCTCTTTCAAGAAGCCACTTTGTGAAGACAAACGCCAGCGAAACCCGGTCAGGGCGTCCCTGCCAGCACTGGCCGCTGCTCTGCTCTGTCTTTCGTTCCCACCAAGGAAAACGATACCTCTGTCTTTCTGTCCTGAGCATTTGAAATCGGTGGCGAAAAGTGTTCCTATTACAAAATGCTCAAGTTGTGGAGGGTCCCGATCTTCTCTTCCGTTCTACTTGGTGTTTATCCAAAGGACAAGGGTGCGTCATGGCGCTGAGGTCTGTAAGGGCAGTTCATGGGGCAGGCGGGAAGCGGGGGCTGGTCTCGGCCTTGTGGCTGCCACACCCGCACGTGGGCAGGCCGTGCCCACTCTCAGGCCGGGCTGCTCCTCCGCAGCGCCCGCAGCCAGACGCTAACAGTTCTGCTGCAGCCATGATCAGCGATGGGTGGTGATTGGAGATGGGGCCATGCTGGGAGTGCCAGGACTGACCGTGCCAGCTGGGCACCCAGGAAGGAGGCGGGGGTGCTGCTCCTGCGCCCCACCCAGCCCCTTCTCCAGGCGCATCACCCACGCCCAGCCGTGAGCTGCCATCTGCCAGGGGCTCACAGTTGTGCATCCCTGGGGGGTGCCCCCCGTGGTGCTGCCTGGGCTTAGTGCCCCAGGGACCACGCCGGCCTCCCTCCCGCCCACACCTGGCTTAGCAGTCTCCCCGGACAGCGTCTCTCCCCACTCCCCCTGTCTTAGTCTGTCTGGGCTGCCGCACGGGGGGCTTCAACAGCAGACTTTGACGTCTCACAGTCTAGAGGCTGGAAGTCCACGGTCTAGGGCCAGCAGGGATGCTGTCCTGGAGGCCTCCCGTCTGGGCTTGAGCCGCTGCCCTCTGGCTGCCTGTCCACAGGATACCCTTTGTGAGTGTGCCCCTGGTGGCTCTCTGTGTGTCCTAATCTCTTTTGATAAGGACCCTAGTCATGTCGGATGTCCCTTCTCCAAATATGGTCACGTTCTGAGGTGCCGGGGTTGAAGGCTTTAGCACTTGAATTTGGGGGTGGGGGAGGACACAATTCAGCCCATAATACCCTGGGGCCAGTTTTCCCAACAAGTCACTTGCATGAGGACCCCGACCTCAGCTTTTGCTCCTGGGGAGCCCACCCTGGGGCAGGAGCCACCAGCTTCCTGCTTCTCAAAGCAGGAGGGGAGCCACCTTGGTGGGGGGCGACTCCTGTGGGTCTGCCTATGAGCTGCTGGCCCCACTTGGGGACAGGGTGGCCACAAGCCAGGAAGAGGGGACGCACGGCCAGGGCTGGACGCTGCTCATTCTTTTGAGTATTATAAAACGTGGCTTGCTCAGAAACTGCCCCAACGTGTCCTTTTGTTAATTGAAGCACAAAATTTTCTCCAAATAATAATTGGAGTAGTTTACAAAACAGGTCATTTCCACCTTAATTTGGTGGATGGGCACAATTTCTAATTCCTGGGAACTCCGAGGGACAAAGCGATTGTAAATTGCAAGTGTGGAAACAAGCCCATCCTGCACAGCTGACCCTGGCCTCTTCCTCTGGGCGTGGGAGCTACGGGAGGGGCTGGGATCTTCCGCTGTGTCCCAGTGTCCTTGGGAGCCGGGTCTTTCGCTGGCTCCCGGCCCCAAAGCCACCTTCACGTGGGACAACAAAGGGTTTAATTAACCTTTCAGCTTTTCCCATCTGTGAAGCAGAGCTGGAATGCTTGCCACCGGGGGCCGCGGGGATGGATGCGTCTGTTTTTGGAAAGCCTCCATGCCTGGGTTGAAAGACATCGAAGCCATAACGCTGTGTTGAACAAGAAAGAACTCGGATCTCCAGGACGCGATCTCCTTGTGCATAGGGGCCGCCGGAAACCGCGTACCGTGGATCCCCTACTGTATGGAGCCTGTGGAGCCCCCGTACCCCAAGACCGTGGTCTGTGGAGCTCACGCCCATCATGTTTTGACTGCCCCTTCTTTGGGGGTTCCTCCTTCTCAAAGGCAGCAGGGGCGCTAACTGGGGGCCAGACTGGCCAATTTCTTTTTAATTATTTTTCAAACGGGTAAATGGTGTGTGTTTAATTGATAGTGACCAGTGCTGCAACTCGATTATTTGGGGACGGTCTCCCATTTGTGTGAGAAACCCCAGAGTCCCGCACTGTGTCACTTAGGCCAGGAAAAGACACGTGCAGCTGAGGCACGGGTGGAAGGCGAAGCGTCGCGCTCCGGGTCTGCTTCCTTGCCTGCCGTGTGTCCGCGCAGAGGGAGCCCCGGAGTTTGCCAGGAGTCTGGGCTGTCACAGGCGGGCACTGCTGCGTCACAGCCAGAAGAGTCCTGGCCCTGAGGCCATTGGTAAACTTCTAGAAGTGGCTTTAAACCTGGCCGGCCCTTCGAGGTGTGTGCCCACAGACCAGGGAAGGGTCTGCACAGGACCTGGGCCACGTGCGCCCAGCGTCACTTGTGAGGGTTTTTCTGTCCCTGGGGGCCCTTGCGACCGAGTGTCAGGGAGGCCCTGGGAAGACAGTCGAGGGGCAGTGGCGTCACGCTGAGGGGACGGGCAGAAAGACGTGCTAGCAGAGAATAAGAAAGTCAGGACCAACAGGGAAGCTCTCCGGAGGGGCTCTGAGCCACACAGCCAACGAGCTTTCAACCACAGCTTTTGGCAAAGAGGTGTTGAAACCAGATTCCAGCAGATAATCCACCGTCAGGACGCACATATTTTGAAACCAATAAAAAGCCCTATTTCTTAACAGCACTGTGGCCGGTCCATGACTGTGAAACTCACCTGAACACCCGTGGCTGGCTCGGCAGCCACAGAAGGCAGCCCCGCCCCCACCGCCTCTGCACCAACGTCTCCTCACGGCCCCTCCCGGCAGCTACTGACCGCGTGGACACGTCAGCTTCTGAGCTGCTGTGGGGCGTGTGCCCGGCGGGGACTGTGACATTCGTGGCTTCCTTCATGCTCCACCAAGGCGCTCCCCCGACTCCTCTGCTGGCCGGGGCTCGGGGTGGCATAAACGCACGGGGCAAGTAGCTCTGCAGACCACCAGATCACCAGCGTCCTTCGTGGTCAGAGCATGGCTTTTAGGTGGGGCCGGTGGCTGGCTCTGCAGGTGGCCTTGGCAGCCTGTCATTAGGCACGACCATGCCCGGAGTGCCTGTTCATTATGGCCAAGTAAGCAGCACCAGCGCCAGCTCCAGACAAGCTTTCTCGGGGCCTCGGCGGGGGGCAGAGCCACCCTCAGCAGCATCTTTAAGAGCAGCGAGGCCGCGCGCTCTGGCGCTTGGGGTGCTGGGAGGCCCCGCTCCCCGGGCTGAGCAAGGGTCTGCGTCCTTCCGATGCTCCACGTCGCTGGGGCCAGTGTGTGTCCTCCCAGGGGCTGCCTGCTCGCCACTGCCTACCGCAAGTGCCAGGGCCTTTTGTAAAATAATGTTGCTCAAATTTAATTCTTTGAATAAACAGCACATTTTTTTGTGTATTTTGTGTAGCAACACGCCCCGAAAGTTCTAAAGGCACCACAGGGTGTGTATACACTCTGAAGCCTTCCTTCCAGCCCTTCCCCTCCCCAGAGACAAGCGTGTGGACCCTGTGGCGCGCTCCTTCTGCCAGCTAACACCGTGAGCCACAGCGCCTTCCCTGCCAGGACGCGTCTCAGCCTTCCCCGTGGCTGAGCTGCACCACATGGAAGGGGGTTCACAGCTGCGGATGGATATTTAGTTGCAGTCCAGCTGTTTGGGGTTAAAGACGATGCTGCTACACAGGTCTCTGCAATGAGCCAACGGGTGCATGCTACATGTTGGGGGGTCCCAGGGGCAGAGCTGGGGGGCTGGCGGCACTGGCATTTGCATTTGCAGTGGGGGAGGGCGCTCGCACTGCTGCGAGTCCCTGTGCCACGTGTCTCTGGCTGTGCCTGGCCTGAGGGTGCTCTCTCATGCAGCGGCTGCACTAAAGGGCAGTGTGCTTGGCAGCCAGGGTCCTGTTGGGAAACCAGCCCACCTAGGTGTGCTGACACACGGGCTTTGGCACCAGTCACCGCTGCAGAGATGTTGGAAGGACAGAGGGACGGACCCAGGCTCGGAGGAGGCCCCGGCAGCGGTCGGAGCTGCATCTGCAGCCGGTCGGGGGGTGCTGGCCCAGGGCCACTTTGAGCAGGGTGGGGACACCTGTCTTGGTCCTGGTAGGAGCAGGAAGTGTTGCTCCCTCCTCCCGAGGCAGAGCCGGCTGAGCAGGCCACGGGCACAGAGCTCTGGAAGTGAGTTTGCAGCCTCCAGGCTCCTGGAATGAAAGCACTGGGCCGACAGCAGCCGGGGAAGGGACGTGCGGCACAGCGGAGACTGAGCACCTCCGTCCTGCCGGGGACCTTAGTGTGAGGAGGGGCCGTCCTGTCGGCTCCAACACAGAGCATTTTAGGCTCCTGAGGCCACCTGGTCAGTGCTGGCCCGACACCCTTCGTCCCTATCGTTGGAACCCCGCTGTGCCCCGCGCCACCCTCGCCTCGCATCGTCTGTGCAGGGGGCGGCTGCTCCTAGTTCTGGGTCCTCCGTCAGTGCTCGGGGAATCTGCCCAACGAGGGGGGCAAAGGCAGCAGCTGTGCCCTGAGATGCACTTCTGAGGACCGAGGGACCACGACTGCTACGGCTGGAAATGCCTCTTACGTGTCTCTGCTGCAGGGTTGACGATGGAAATTCATCGCCCATGGTGCTGGAGGCCAGAAGTCCCAGCGCAAGGTGTTGCCACAGCCATGTCCTGCTAGAGCTGCGAGGGAGACCCCGGCCCAGCCTCGCCCCTCCCGGCTGGGGGTGCCGGCAGCATGCCTTCCCCGGCCTGTAGTGTGTCTGTGCCCAGACGTCCCCTCTTCAAGGACACGAGTCGTGTTGGATCAGGGCCCGCCCTACTCCAGTGTGGCCTCGCCAACCTGGCGACATCTGCAACAGCCCTATTTCCAAACAAATCAGGTTCCGAGGCTCGGAGCGCAGGACGTCCGTGTGTGACCGGAGCAGGGGCTGGAGAGGGGCACATCCAGCCCGTGACATCCCTTAGTAAGAAAAGAGCTTCCCCAGATGGAAAAAAAGAAGACCCAGCGACCTGTTAAAGCGAACCAAAACGGAGACGAGGCCTGAAGAATCCCGAGTGGACACATGCAGCCAGGCCTCAGGGCGACGTGGACCTCACTTGCCTTGCGGACACAGTGAGACTTAACAGAGCTATTTCTTGGAAACGCCTGTGTTAAAGGAAAACAGAACTTAAGTGCAACCATCAGAAGAGCCAACAGATTCATAACTGTATGACCGGAGACTCCCCAGTGGGACAAGTAAGGCACCGTGTGACTGTGACCCATCAAACATTCTCTCCGCTCCCCGCCCGAGTCCGCCCCACCGCAGCCGCCCCCGCCCCCCTCCCGGGGCTCCTGATCCGCCTCTGGCTTGGAGCCGCCTGACTCACGAATCACTGTCTGCTCAAGCAAGCTCTTTTCAAAAATGTATCGTGCCTCAGTTTACCTTTTAAACAGACCCCCACTTTAAAAGACAAGTGGAGAGCAGGAGCTGGGAGTTCTCAAGGATGTGAGTATCGGTGGCTGGACACCGGGAAGAAGGCGCCACCTCGGCGTGGTCAAAACGGCACCTCGCAGTTTCCCTGTCAAAGGGCGCAATGCCGACTGGCCGTCTTCCGGAAAGCGCAAGCGCAGGCAGAGTCCGGAGGATGCTGTCAGCATGAACCTGCCACGTGAAACATCCCTTCCGTCGCCGGCTCCTGTTTCTGGTCTCCAACACAAGGAAAGATCCCAGGACACGGGAAACTTTTGATGCACAAAAATATCGATCTCGGGGTGCTTAGAATGAGCAGAAGCAAACCAGGTACAGCAGCAGGAGAGATCTGGTGCAGCGCGGCACAGAACGCTGTACAATCGCGACAAATTACATTTAAAAAGAATAAATGACCCTGGAAAATACCATGTTACCGTGTTAAGATTATGCCAGGACCTGACGTCTAGAGGTCCGGCAGAGTGTGGGTGTGGACAAGCCAGTGCCTCAGGGAGGTTGTCGTTATGCTCCCCGAGCGAGCGCAGCGGCGTGCCAGGCCTCGCAGGCCCGGGCCAGACCCCTCTGGTTAGGCAGAAGTAGCCGCAAACCCTCGCTGGGACCTCCCTGGGAAAGGCAGGGCAGGGCAGGGGCTGCTCAGGACCGGCGGGTTTGAACAATCCTGGCGGGCTTGGGGCAAAGGGCCGGCCCTGCCTCCCTGGCCCCGCGACATGCTGGCTTGGTGTGTGAGGGAGCAGAAGCGGTGGCCAGCTCTGGAGGGACGCCTCTCCCCGGGTCTGCGCGCCCCCAGACGCCAGCGCATCGGGAGCAGACAATGAGGAAACACAGCGAGTGCGGCGGGCCCCGTGAGCGGCGGGTGCCAGGCAGACACACGCAGAATCTGGGCAGACAGAGCGGTGCGGACGCGTGGAACGTTCCCCACGCGTTCGCGACACAGAGACAGGCAGAGAGGCAGGGAACCTTCCACGTGTGGACAGTGTCTGCGCAGCGAGCACGTGCTGGCTCTTCTCCTCCTGTTTCTCACAGTCTTCCGAATCCTCAAATTCCCTGCGAATGAACAGGTACTGTTTTTACAGTCAGGGGAACGGGGTCTAAACCACTTACGTGGCTCCCAGGACGGGGCTCAGCCAGGGCCTCCCCGCACCCGACCAGCCCTGCCCACCACGGGCCCGCTGGCGCCTTGTGCCCCGTCACCCGGGCAGCGTGATTCACTCTGCCGGAGCCTCACAGAGCCGGGGGGAGAAAGTCAGAGACGTGCGTGGCGACGCCAGCCGTGCAGCAGAGCCTGGATCGTGCTGGTGACTAATTATCAGCGGTTCTATATATAACGTCACGGCCCTGCAGAGCCAGCCCCGGGGACAGTGCACTCGCGCCCCACGCGACGGCTCCGTATCTCAAGATCCCCCCTTGACGCACAAGGGGAGCCCCGCCCGTGCTGAAGGGGTGGGGGCAGGGTGGGGGGCCCTGGGGTCCGAGCCTCCTTCATGTGCCAGCCCAGCAGAGCAGCTGTCCACGACGGTCCCCAAGTCCCACCGCCAGCTGGCGGCCGGGTCCTGGTTTGCCCAAGACCTCCCTGGATTCACACTGGGGGGTCTGGGCACCCATTCTGCAGCCCCTCAGGGGGAGCGGCTGAGGTCCCCACCCCTCCATGCCCCACTCACCCCAGGTCTGGCCTGTGTGGAGGTCGGTCCTGCGGCCCTGCTGGTCTCCAACAGCCACAGCTCACTGGGATCCACAGCCGCCGCTTCTGCGGTTGGCACGGAGTGCTGTGGGGGGTCCTCCGCAAAGGTCCTGGGGGGCTGCTCTCCACACCAGCCCCTCCTCGCAGCTGCTGGGCCCCGTGCAGGGGGGCAGAGGGACTGCACTGTTGGCTACGTCTGGAAAGGGTGTGTGTGTGCACACGTGTGTGACGGGGGGTTGGGGGGGAGGGTGAGAGGGAGAAAGGGGGAGGGGAGGAAGGGTGGGAAGGGGAGGGAGGAGGGGGAGGGGGAAAGAAGTGAGTCCGGGGATGAAGAGAGCGACTTTGGGGTTAGATCCTGAGGTGTCCCAGGCACCCCCTGCTCCCAGAACAGGCCTTGATTCAGTTGTGGCCTTCAGGAGGTCAGGTAAATTGCCGGAGGACTCAAGGACTCCTATTAATATTTATTAACGTTTATTAACTCCTATTAACATTTTTGCAGGTATTTTAAGCCGCAATCGTTAGATATGGGACATTGTGTAGAAATTACGGCAAAACACGCTTTGGCTACTCAATTCGATTCATTGCGTATTCGAAGACTGTACCCATGCGTTCACGTATATGTAATAGAAGCTACAACGCTGGATAATTTTAATGCAGAATTTAAAAAAACAAATATCACGAAACTACTTTCCGAAATTATCACCTTTCCAGCCTCCCCCCAGGGGTGTAGGAAGAGAACTTTCCTGGACGCCAGAAGACCGAAACTTGAGTCTTAGTGACACCACGGGTGCCTTGGTCTCCCGGGGAGGGTGGAGGGGGTGCCTCTTGCCCTCTTTCCTCTGCACGCGCTGCCTTCGCCAGGCCGCCAGGCCCCGCAGCGGGAGACACGCGGCCAGGCCCCAGCGCAGCCCACGGGCACCCCATGGCCGAGGGTGTCAGGGGGGCAGGGCGCAGGCTCAGCCTCCGGCAGACTCTCAGGCCCAGGGTGGAGGCCGCTGGGGGGCGGGGGACAGGCCGCAGCGTCCACTCCGCCCAGGCCAAGGCCTCACTCGGGAGGTACTGGCCGCTCCTGAAGCTTCAGCCCCTGGTTCCCTTAGACAAAAAACAGACACGCCACCTTAGAGCAAGGACGCTTTGCTGCAAGAAGCCGGTCTCGCATTCGTGCCTTTGCCACAAGATGTTTCGGCCCCTGGGACAAACGCGTGGCTTCCAGCAGGAGAGTGTTTAGTTTGCGGCTGTGGAGTGATTGGGTGTTTGCGGCAGCCAGGGGCAGGGTAAATCTAAAGGGTTAAACTGGTTTCCTGTCCTGGAACATTTGGGGATTTTTATCACACGTCACAGGCTATGACAGCCTCTGAGTCTTTGGAATATTCCGACACAGCCGCCTGCTCCTCGGGCTCCTCTTGGCTCAGCCACAAGTCCCCACGTGAGGCTGAGGTGCCCCGGAGGGTCAGGAGAGGGTCAGGGACGTGACTCACAGCAGCGGGAGGGGGCTTTGCGATGCGGGGAGACGCTGTCTGCACCACCTCGGCCATGCCGTGGGACGAAAGGCTGTCTCAGGGCTGTGCGCTTGGGGTCCGGTGGGACGTTGGGTTTCGGGGTGCGCCATCTGCTCTCCCATTGGTGCCGCCCTGTCCCCGGAGCCGCCAGGTCCTGCCTGTGTCTCCGCCCTCCTTCCTCATCTCGTCCCCGCCCCACCGGGCCCTGGGGACGTCACCCTCCACGTCTTCCCTTTTGAGTGTCAAGGGGGATCGCGAGCACCAGGACTTTGAGGGTTGCAGGAAACAAAATCCGAACCCAAAATAACTTTAAGCAAAAAAGGGATTTTGCTGGGAGTCCCAGGGAGGGTGGGCCTCAGGGCCCCCAGCAACCAGACCCCTCCTGGCTCCTCTCTGCTGGGCCCCTTCTCCCCCGCAGACGCGACTCCTGCGCCCTGGCCGCAGCTCCCCAGGCCTGTGTGGGGGTCCAGCTTGGGGACCCCAGAGGAACGAGGGCCCCGACTACCCCCGTGCACCTGTTCCTGGGCCGTCGCTAGAGCCGGGAGTCGGGCTCCTTGGCCTTCCCGGGTGACACGAGACCCGGCCCTCCCGGACCAAGAATAGTTTTAACATATTTAAATGGTTGGGGAGAAAACGAAGACGATTTTGTGACATGGGAAATAGGATGTAACTGCTCTACCCTGAGCGTGCTGGCTGATGGGCCGAGAGCAGTTTCCCGCGTGGGGGTGGGAGGGATGCTCACATCTCATGCACGCGGTCTGACCGGTCAGTTGTGCTTTGGGGACAACAGGGACAACCATCTGGAAGACACGGGTGCATGTTTTTGCGGGTGTGGGGGCCATCCCGGCCTTTTCAGCCAGGTCCTTGCTGCCGGGGGAAGGCCTGGGGGTCCTGGCCATAAGGCCTGGGGCTGGGGTCACCGAAGGGCTCCTTGGTGGCCGTGGGAGGTGGGGGCGTCTGTCCTGTGTCCTGCTGCTCAGCAGGCAGGTCCCAGAGGCTGTGGACGGCACTGGCCACCTGGGATAGACGGATGGGACAATGCCACTGCTCCTTCTGACCCACTCAGTGTGGTCTGGGAGCCGCCGGACCATGGGTGAGGACACCCCATCTAAGGAACATCCCACCAGGTTCCATGCCTAGGCCGGAGTCCACGTCACCACGTCGAGGAGGGGCCATGGGTGGTGGCCAGGAAGCCAACACTGTCCAAACTCGCTCCGGGGCTTCCGTATCAGAGGCCAACAGTGGTCACCCGTGCCCAGCTCCTGAGGCCGCCTGGCTCTGGAGCTGGGGTTCCCAGGCAGCTGGTGCCGTGGGGGCGCCCTCAGACAGACGCCCTTCTGCAGTGCAGGCGAGGACATCTGGGGCGGTGGCCTCTCATTGCCCCACCTGCGGGGCCAGGCACCAGGTAGCCGGGCCTGGGACATTCTCAGGGCCTCCCGATGCGTGGCCTCCTCCCCCCACTTAGCGCGCCCCGTCGGCGAGAGGGGACCATCCTTTGAAGGAGAGGTGGGTGCAGCTGGACACTGAGGTGGCACATGCAGACCTGCCCATCAACAGGCATCCCTGTCAGTGACCTCTGCCCTTGGGAACCTTCTGGAATGTGGGAATGCAGAGGGACACCTGGAGGGATCCTGCCTGGTCTTTGGGACAGATAGAGGGTGGTGTCTTCTCCAGGACAGATGGGGTGGCAGAGTGTGGTCACAGCCCCGTGATAGGGCTCTCCTTGGTGACTAGACACTCCGAGAAGCAAGAAGGACGTGTTAAAACTTGGCCGGGACCCTCGGGGCGGGGGCGCAGGGAGAGGACGGAGCTGGGGAGGGGGAGGGGCCCAGCACGCCCGGCGTGGGGACGACCTGAGCACCTCCGTGTGCACCGTTTCCCAGCGCCGGCCGGTTCTCGTGGGGTCATGTGGCAGACACGGGATGGCCACGAGTCCCCCGCCGCCCTCCGCCTGTTCATGCTGCCTGTCGCCCAACCCTTGGCTCCTGCTGCCAGAACACAGATGGGAAACACCCCACCCAGGCCCCGGGAGCCCCCATCAAACCCAGAGGGCCCTGGAGAATCGTGACGGAAACGGAGGGGGCAGAACTCACCCTCCCTGAGCTCCAGCCAGGCAGGTGTTCCCCGTAATTCTCTCTCCGAAACGGGGAACCCTGGCTCTGAGGGCTGTTGCAAGAGGCACGGAGGAGATATCGGGGTCTGGGCAGCCGGGCACGCTTCCTCCTCTCCCAGCCCAGAGCGGAATGGGAGCCATGTCTGTGGGGGTCTGCCCGGGTCAGTCCCAACCTTGCTCTCGGCCAGAACACAGCCCCGTTCTGGGCCGGGGAACACCCAACGGGAGCCTCGTGGCGAGGGCTGGGGTCCAGGTGTGCATCCGGCTCTGACGGCTCTCCAGTGGCACTGGGAACACCGAAGGAAGACGGCTGGGAGTCATGCTCCTGCGTGCCGTGCTGGGACCGCAGCAGGACCTGTGTGGGGGCTCTCTTGGACACGTCCCCAGAAAGGTGGGCAGCCCCGCTGGGCCTGCTGCACTGTGGGGTTCCCGGGCGTCAGCTGTCCAGGGAGAGGTGCTATGAGAAGGGGCCTCTCTCCTGCCCCAGAGAGGCCTCCCACCCCACAGCTGGGGCCCGGGACAGCATGGTCCCGGCTGTTTGTTCTCCTCGTGTATCTGTGTGGCTCTTGCCGCTAGTGTGTAGCGTGCCCGTGTCCATACGCGGCCTTCCAGACCTCGCCTGGCCCAGAGCTGAGGCGAGAGGGACAGCAGGGCTGATGGCCGTGGGCGCCAGCCCTGGTCTGTGTCACCTGCGACTCCCATGGTGCAAACACTCATCGTGGCCGACCTCAGGCTGCCAACGAGAGGTCGGGAGGCGATGCTACTCTCCCCAGTCTGCGGGAGCCCCGGGATGCCCCGTTTGCAGGTGAGGGGAAGCGTGTTGCCTGAGGTCACGCGTGCGGGAAGAGGAAGAACCGAGGCTCCAGCGCAGACCTTCCCGGGCTGACCCGCTCCTCTGGCAAGGCGGCGCGAGAGCGGGGCCTGGAGGCCGCTCGTGTCCACACGGAGGCACCTGCCTGCTGCCGAGGGCTGGCCCTGCCACGGCCGGTGGCTGCTTCCTCCTGGCCTTGGTCTCAGGCCCTTGCGCCTGCAGTCCTCCTGCTCCCAAACTCCGCTTCCTCCCTGGGGCCCTGGGCTTGGAGCACTCAGCCACCGTCTACACTCCTAGGAGCCACAACCAGCCTGAGTCCTCACATGGTTTGAGAAGAGCCGCGTTGGGGTTTGAAGGGCACCAGCGTGTACACACCACTTAAAGGGTAACTTCTGATTATTTGCTTAGCGGAGGAGCAAATATTTACGTCTTCTAAACCAAAGGGCAGGCTGTCGTGTGGGAGAATATTGACTGGGGTGCGGCCTCCGTGGCGGGGCAGGGAGCGGGCGGGGCGACAGACGCTCTGCTTACACAAGCAGAAACGCACCCGTCTAGGGCCGCGTGGGTCTGTTTACCTGTAAAGGGGGAAGGGGCCGGGCAGCTGGGCCAGTGTCAGCTCCCCCAAGCACGGCCTTCCCGCCAGGCGAGGCGGGGTCCTCCCACCTCTGTGACCCTGTGCTGTGCCTGGGGGTGGAGACTCCATCCCACCCTGCCCCCACTTGCAGGTGACAGCCACCAGCCCAGCCACGTGGGAGCATGACCGTGGCCATGCAGCCTGGGCCAGTGGTTTAGGTCAGTGGTCCCCAACCTTTTGGCACCAGGGACCATTTTCATGGAAGACAATTTTTCCACAGACCGGGGAGGGGGAGATGGTTTCCGGATGATTCAAGCACATTACACTTACTGTGCGCTTTATTTCTATCATTGTTACATTGTAATATATAATGGCATAATTCTACAGCTCACCATAGGTTGGGGACCCCTGGTTTAAGTTATTAAAACAAACACCCCCAAGCTAACTCCAGCCGGGGGGTGGCAGAGGGAAGCTGAAGGGGTGTCTGTGGAGACATTAGGGAGCCCCACACCTGCTTCCCAGGGGAATGTGCCGCGTGGCGGGAGCCCCTGTTTTGCCCAGGCCCGGGGCCTGCAGGAGATGCGGCGAGGTGGCCTGAGCCCCCACTGGGAACGGCCAGCCAGCCTGGGGGTCCTGCTGAGCCCCTGCCTGTCCGCTGGCCGTGGGAACATTCCCTCCTAACCCACCGCAGTCCCCGCACTGTTGTGGGCATTTGCACCTCAACCCTCCGCGTGGAAAATGAGCACCTGTTTGGTTTCCGTGACCACATGGGTAACCCAGTGTGCATGGCCCCCATACAGAGGTGGGAGCTGTCCCTGGGGCAGTCGGTGGCCCCAGGTTGCCTGGATCCCTGAGGGCCAGCATGGTGCCTAGGCTGCCTGTTGAAGGCAAAGGTGCCCCTGAGGTGGGACCTCATGCCATTGTCCTTGGCTCCAGTCCTGCCCTGCCTACCTTGAACTGCCCTTGACCCTGAGCAGCTGCCCCTCCGCCACCCACAGGTGGCTGCCCTCAGCCCCTGGGCACCCCTCTTTTCTGTGTCCACGGAGTTCAGGGCAGAGGATCTCAGTCCTGGCTGCACAGTGAGTGTGTGGCAGGGAGGGGACAAAAAGAGGAGAGGGTCCTTGTGTTGCACGGGAAGTGGTCAACTCCTGACAAACACCTGGTCCTGTCGTGTGCAAATGTATGCTTGCATGTGCATACACATATATGTAAGTGAACAAGTACATGTGCTGCACTCATATGTATATTCTGTGCACATGTGCTATACCTGTGCAAGTGCTTCCTGGATGGGTGCTTGTGTGCATGTGTGTGCTGCGTGTGCATGTGTGGGCACAGGTGTGCAGGGGCACCTGCGTGCATGTGTGAGTGTGTGTTGGAGGAAGCGTGGAACACCCCAGCTGCTGGCAGAGTGTATCTGTGGGTGTGGGTGGCCCTTCCTGGCCAGCTGAGCTCTCTGTGCTGGCTCCTGTCTGCTGGTGCCCAGAGGATGCTCCCTGTCCTCAGGTCTCAGGAAACACGCTGCTCTGAGGAGCCCCGTGTGTGGACTTGTGTGGCTGGGAGCTCTCTGGCGAGGGGCCCCTGGGAGGCCGAGGGAGGCCGGCTGTTGGGGCCCAGACCTGCTGTAAAGGCCCAGAGGAAGCAGGACCCCCACGTAGCTGCCCTTTGCCCCCACACCCATGTGTCATCCTCAGGCCTCTGGGTGGGTGTGGCGCCTGCCTCCCAGCCGGTGCACACTGGCCTGGCAGATGCCACTCTGGCCAAATGGCCAGCGACCGGGGCCAAGGGACCTGGCACCCGAGGGCGGGGAGGCGAGCAGGAGCTGGCGTAGCAGGCGGACCCGGGGATCCGCGGCGGCTGCCTCTCTTGACCTCCAGGGAGCCCCCGCGCCACTGCCCTCTCTTTGAAGAGCAGCTGATGATCTCAGATGCAGGCCCGCCTGAGCCACCCTCCCCTCGCGCGACTGCCAGCTGAGTAGCGGGTGGCAGCTGCTCCGAGAGCTGGAGGCTTTTGATTTGCGTCAGTGCCGAGCAGGCCAGGAGGGGCCTCTGCGCCGGGCGCCAGGCAGCTGCAGGGAGTCACGGTGACATCACAGCTCTGGGGGCCCAGGGAGGGGGCCCAGGGGACAGGCAGCCTGCACGTTCAGCCCAGCACCGAGCCCACGTCCTCCCCGCCTCCCATGAGCTGGGTTTTTAAAAGCAGTTTCCGTGATGCAAGCACCAGGGTCGGGCCTCGGGGGGCGGAAGCTGGAATTATATCTCCCCCGTGCTGCCCTGGCGGCTCCTGGAGCAGCGGGCTTGCCCCGCTGTGGCCACCGAGGGACTCCAGCTAACTGAGGGACGTGGCAGGGGCCCTGGCCGCGACTGGAACCTGCAATCGCATGGAGATGAAAGGGCCCCGTGAGAAACACAGCTGGCGGGGGCGGGGCGCACACTCACTTCCCCTCGAGTCCCTCTGTGCGACCCCACGTGTCCCCTCCCAGCCCCCATTTGTCACTGACCCCTCTGCCGGGGCAGGAGCAGATGTGAGTCACTCGGACATTCGACACTCCAGCCTTGTGCAGCCTTCCGAGAAGGCGCCCCCATCCCCCCTGCCCTGGGCCGCAGTGAGTCTGTGTGTCCCCAGCCCGGGAGCCGTCAGGGTGCCCCGGCGTCCGGCAGTGACCACCCTCGACAGCCTGGCTGCCTCCTTCCCTCTGCTCCCGGGCCCAGGCACCTGCGTGCGCCAGCTATGCCTCAGTTGACCTGCTCGAGCGACTCCTCCAGGCAGGAAAGCCCGGGTCCTGTGTTCCCTCAGAGCTCCCAGAGCCCTGGACTCGCTGTACCCACTTGCTCCCTCCCTGTGCCCCCAGCGAGCCCTGGGGTGGGGGGTCCTGTCCGCCCAGCACCCCGCGGCTGACCGGGGTGGAGCCTGTGCGTGGCTGCCGCCGAGCTCACGGGGACACGGGCCCCCCGGTGAGAGCGTCTCTGCCTCGTCCACTGTCCTCCACTCTGCGCACAGGCCATTGTGTCCTTGCTCACAAGGAGCGCTTGTCACCACCTCCTCTCCTCCAAAAATCCAGTAGGAGGGTCCCCGCCAGCCTGGTGACTGTCGGGCCCAGTAGGGAAACAGTTGGGCACCTCCCGCCCCAACAGACCCTTTGCCCCGGGCATGGGAATGCCAGGCTCTGGTGTGTGACCATGGGATCTATCAGGCCCCATGGTGTGGGACCCCAGGGACCTCCCTGTCCTTGTGCCCCAGGCCCTGCTGTGTCTCTTGCCCTGACCCTGCGTGTGGGTCCACCTCCCAGGGTCGGGCCAGCTAAGGGCCAGTGGCTGTCCTCCTCCAGGCCTGCTGGGGCATGTGTAGGCCACCCGGGCACAGACCCTGACCTCTGACCCACTCAGGGCAGAGCCCGCCTCACAACGCCCAGGAGACCATGATGAAGCCAGGCCTGCGCGGCCTGTGCCAGCCGGTCAGCCGTGCTCAGCCGCAGCCTGGGCGACATGAAGCAGGGCAGAGCCACCCTCCCGGGCCGCCTTCAGGGTTGGGCCCCACCGCCCCCGCGTGGCCTCTGAAGCTGAACAAGCCAGGCTGCTCCCACCTGCTCTGCTCAGCAGAGACAGTGACTCATGGCCAAGGCCTCCGGGGAGGGCAGGGGTGCCCAGCGGAGAGGAGCTGGGATGGGCACCTGGCCGCAGCAGCTGCACCGTCAGCTCCCAGCCCCACAGTGCCATGGGAGGGAGGGCCCCGGGGTCAGTACCCACACCCCGAGAACAAAGAGGTCCCAGGGAGAGGGACAGGGCGGTCCTGGCCACGGAGGTGGGAGCCCAGACTGGCCGTCGGGGAGAGGCCAGGGGTCCCCTGTCTGCCCTAAGGCAGTGTGGGGCAGGAGGCTGGGCCCGCGAAGGTCCCAGGGGCAGCGAGAGCATGCCAGCCCAGAACACAGGTCGCTAAGAGACAGCGGCGCCTCTCCGAGCCTGTGGTTCTGAGGACACGCAGGGCCCAGCAGGGGACGCACGGTTTCCCTGGTAGCTGCCCTGTGCAGTCTGCCTGCGGCTCGATGAGTTCTAAGACAGCTCCTCCTTGGAGAGGCCCAGGCTGGGGGGCCCACGGCCAGGCCCCGGCCTCTCATCCGGGGACTCTGTGCGGGTCGCGTGGCTGGCTTTCAAAAGTGAGGACAGACTCACTGGTGTGTAGGACCCTGGGCAGGGCCTGGGCAGACCCTGGCTGATCCCATCCCCAGCCACAGATCAGTGCCTCGAGCCTCTGCTGGGGACATTCTGGGCTCCTTCCCGCCCCCAGGATCCTGTCTCCGGAATGGAAAAGGCCCCGGGAAGCACATCTGTTTTTAGGGTCATTCCCCTGGTAGAAAGGAGTGAATGTGCCTGGTACCCGCGGGCGGGGAGGGGAGTCCTGCAGGGAGACAGGACTCCAGCTGAGCCGCTCAGAGGTCTGGGCGTGGGACCCTGAGGCCGGGCCACACACTCCTGTTTAGCAGCCCCCACAGGGCAGAGTGCAAGGCTGACTCAGCAGGGCCAGTTGGGGTCCCACTGTGGCCGGCAGCTCTGGCGAGAGGGCACCAGACCCCCACAGCCCGCGCAGCTCATTCAGACAGGGCCCTTTGGCCCCAGCCCCGCCTGGCCCTGCCTCCTGACTCCTGGATAGTATGTCCTGCCCGGTGACAGTGACACTGGTGCCTCAACAGAGCAACCGGGACACCCCGAGGGACCAGGCCTTTGCCCAGTGGCAGACTTGCCCTTTGGGCTGTGAGGGGGATTGGAGGAGGTGAGGGGGGTGACACTGACCTCTCCCCAGGAGACACTCCCTGGCCTCTGACGATGACCCTTACATGTGCGGGGCCCTCGTAGGCTCTCAAAGCCCCCGTGGTTCACTCCTGAGAGGTGTGTGTTTGTACCCGCCGTCCTGCCCTGCTGGGGAGAGCCCCAGCCCAGAGGGTCCACACCTCGCCCATGACAGTGGGGCTCATCCCTATGCCCAGTGCGCCTACCTGACCGCCAGGCCCTCCCGCATGGCCTGCAGCCTCTGTGTGGGCTGGTCTGAGCCACAGGCCCAGTGCAAGCCACAGGTCAGCTTGTCCTCGAAGCCCAGCAGGACTCGGGCTGTCCTTCCCTGTATCCCGGGGGGCCGGCCCAGCCTCCTGCTTGGGCTGCGAGCCGGGCGGCTGATGGTGGGAGGACAGAGAAGGCTTTGGCACCGGCCTTGGTGGGTGGAAGAGGGTGTCGCTCACAGCCCTGGAACCCCCAGCCCGCCCTGTGCAGGGGCCCCCGGCACAAAGCCCTCCTGTGCTCCAGGGTCAGCCTGGGTGTCCGGACGCCATTGTTGTGGACAGTGCTGTGGGTGGAATTGTGTCCCTCAAAGAGACGTGTTCACTGGCACCTATGACCGTGACCTTATTGGAAATGGGGTCTCTGCGGGTGTAGCGTTAGGATGAGGTCCTGCTGGAGCAGGGTGGGCCCCAACCCCGTGTCTGGTGTCCTTACGAGAGAGGGAGACATGGACACGGTCACAGGGAGGCCACGGAAAGTGGAGGCAGGGACGGGAGTGACGCAGCCCAGCCTAGGCCCCCGGCAACACCGGCCTCCACCCCGGCCTTGAGCAGACCTTTCTTTGGAGCCTCCAGAAGGAACCAGCTCTGCTGACACCTTGATTTTGGACTTCCGTCCTCCAAACCGGTGAGGGAATGAATTTCTGCTGTTGGAAGCCACCTGGTTTATGGCCCTCTGTCGTAGCAGCCCCGAGAGACCAGCACAGACGGAGGGATGCAGGGAGCAGCTGCCTCCACCCTGGGGTCGCCCTTTCCTGGTCGGGGCTGGGCGTGGCAGGGTCGGGAGGGCCTCACTCCAGACCCACTGGGCACCCACATGACCGGCCCGTCCCGGCCGCCGGGAGCCCCTCCTGGCATCCCTCTGCCTCCTCCCCTGCCGGGCACGGGCCTCGCCTGGTGCTCTCCCTGCACCTGTGTGTCCAGCCTTCCACTCCGCAGCCCACGGGGACCCCCCACTCCTGCACCCGCCCCCAAACCCTTCCACGTCCTGACACCTGCAGAAGATGGCCACCTCTTAGGGTGCCTGGGCAGCCGGGAGCCAGGTGCTCCTGAGGCTCCTTTCGGGGCATCTGTCCAGCCTGGCTCCCCTCGCAGCCCCAGGGCAGGTGGGATCCGTCTCCTCTCACCTGTGACCCCACATGGGGTGCAAGGGCGGGGGCCCTGGCCCGAGCCGGATGCTCGCGCCTTGGTCATCGCCGGAGGGACACGCTCTCTAGTCAGGTCTGCCAGCCTGCGCGCCCCTCCCCATCCCTGCAGCCTGCCCACCCCCGGTGCTGTCCTGGGGCTGGGGGGGCTCGCCCTGATGAGGAAGCTGTCTACCTGGTGTGGGCAGCATGCTGCGGGCCCGCAAGTGTCGCTTCACTCCATCGTCCCAGCCCCGCACGGAGCGTGTGCACGTTCTCGCGCTCCCGGTGGAGACTCCCAGGCTCAGGCAGGTCGCAGCTGCCCAGGCTCACCGCGGAGCACAGTCGAGAGCCCCACACCCCCGCTGCTCAGTCTCTGAGTTTCCTGTCACTCCTGTAACAAAGGACCAAAAACGTAGTGGCTTAAAACGCACAGATTTATATTCCAGAGGTCACGGTCCCGACGCGGATCTCACTAAGGTCAAGGTGTTGGCCAGCCGTTCCTCTGCGAGTGCTCAGGGAGGGCTCAGAGGCGGGAGGGCTCCCTCTCCCACCTTTGCCAGGGTCTAGAGGCACCTGCCCCAAGCCTTGGCCTGCGGCCTCTCCTCCATTCAAAGCCAATGGCACATCTCTCTCTGGCATCTGTCCCCATGGAGGATGCCCGCACTCACCCTGGGCCTGCGCAGGGAATCCAGGGTCATCTCTCCCTTTTGAGGTCAAGTGATTACCAGCCTTAACTCACCTGTGCCTTGTAAGGTGACATGTTCACAGCTTCCAGGACTGGGATGTGTCATCTCTGGGGCCATTACCCTGCCAGCCACACTCTGCTGTGGCCTTGCCAGCAACGTGGGGGCTCCCCCTGACCCTCTCCTCCCCTCGTTCGCCTCGTCTGTGGTGCCAGCCCAGGGCCCCGGGCCGATCAGGTAGGCAGAGCAAAAGCCGCCCATCGCGCCTCCACGGGTGGGTCCCACGGGCTGGGCAGCCTGCGGCTGGCAACCTCCCACCTGGTACACAGGCCTTTGTGCAGGGGCTGGGTCCCCGCCCTGCTCTGTGAGGGCCAGGACTGGGCTCTGAGTCCCGGCCCCTGTCCACAGCTGGGTGACCGTGAGGTTCTTCAGTGACCCGATGGTCGGCGTGGTGAGCTGTCGCCAGCATCCCACACCGCGATGCTCTGATCTGTCAGGCAGGGCAGGCAGTGCCCAGGCTCAGATGTTGCTCTGTCCTGGAACAGTTGCCGTATGCGAAGGTTGGGGGGAAAGACTTAGTTCTTCTATTAGAGCAAGCACTGGTACGGCAGCAGAGACCACAGCACGGGAATGAGTTTAGTTTTATATAAAAATAATGAGATCCCAGAGAAATGGTGGCTTTGTCGTAGGCTCTTAGGACACCCCCAGATCTCTGGAGTATAGTTCATGGCTGCAGGGTGAGGGCTGTGCTCATGGAAAGGGTGGGTTGCCCAGTGACCGGCAGGGGCTCGGTGTGGCCATGGCCACGGTTACCGGGGAAGAACAGGAGAGGAAGAGGACGAGGCGCCAAACGCAGCAGCGGGGCCCACAGGAGACCCAAGTGTCAGGTCTGGGAGGGACGGGGTTCCTTGGACCCTGGAAGGGGCCAGGACCCAGAGGAGGGAAGCAGAGTCTCTGCCTGGGCCAGCCCCCTGCCTGGGCTGGGCTCCACGCTGGAAACTAACATTCCTCCCCAGCCAGCACCTGTCCGGCGAGGCTGACTCTGAGCGCCTGGGACCGTGCCCCGCCAGGAATAGGGGCTGCTGCTCCAGCGAGCCCTGGGCGCTCCAGAGGCTCGGCAGTGGCGACACTCTCAGGAAGGAGCTGGCTCAGAAATGACAAAGTCCTGCCCGTCGGCTCCTGCAGACACTCCTGGGGAGGCTCCCCTCCTGGGCTCTGTCCTGGGGTGGAGGGGACATAAGAGGCCAGCCCAGAACTCAGCATGGTTCCTGTTTTGCTCCCTGCTCTGCGGGTTGCTTTCTTTGGAAGGTCACAGCCAGCTGACAGCAGGAGCCGGAGCCACTGACGTCCATCTGATCTGAGGCTTCAGAATGGGGGGCACGGGACTAGGGACGGGGGAGGGAGGGAGAAAATAGGGAAACAAGTGAGCTGCTTCTGCAAAAACAGGGCTCGGGGGGCAAGGGAAGGGCGAGGACAGAGAGTAGGAAGGGAAGGGAGGCAGGGAAGGCCGGGGTCGGGAGGGGCCCTGGCCCAGAGAGAAGGCCTGCTTTGTGTTTCCCCGCACGGCGCGGCTCGGCGCGGCATGGCGTGATGGGTCTCCATGACCAGGGTCTCTTTACCCCTTCCCCTAAGGCCCTTGGATGCCAGAACACACACAGGCCTTCACAGCCTGGGGCCACCAGGGCTGGTGCTGGGGTCCGCTGTGGACCGCTCCTCCAGTCACGGAGGAGTCCCCTCCGCACTCAGGCCTGTCTGCGTCCCCCGGGCTCCTTCCTGCTTTCTCACCACCCCAGTCTGGACCTGCCCAGCCCTACCTGCCTGAGCCCTGGCTTCCCTGCAGGCCTGCAGGGCCCTGGGGCAGGACGGCACCCGTGAGCTCAGCCTGGACTCTTGGACAGAGGTGCCACCCAACTCTCTGAGGTGGTACTGCCCTGGGTGGATGCAGCTGGGATTCTCCGGGCTGTATGTGCCATGCTGGCGCACTGCAGGACAGACAGTTCTCGGAATCTTGTCAGGAGACAGATGGCCCACTCGTCAGGGGGTTCGGAAGAGGTTTGTTAATGAAAAGAGCATTTTGAGAGGTACTGGCAGGCTGAGAGAAAAACCAGACGTGCCGAGGCATCAAGGGGCCTGTGATAGTGGCAGCCGTGACCACTCTCAGGGCTGACGGGGCAAGGGAAAGAAAGTTCTTACCAAAGCAAGGGGCAGAGCCCCAGGAAGGGGCCACCTGGCTGGGGTGTGTTCCTGGAGGGAAATAGCCACTACCAGAATGCAGGGGAGAGGGATGGTGAAGGAAGGACAATGCCCCTCCAATCTGTCCTGGCCCTTTCTGATGGCCCGCCACCACCTCCGATTGGCTGAAGCCCCAACCAGAAGCCCGAAGGTGAGGAAGCCAGGGGGTGAAGTCTCCTACCTGCTGGGCAGCTGAGACACAGTGTAAGTGGCACAGAGAAGGATGGAGAAAGGATGTGGGGTGAACAGAAATATCTAGTTATTCCTTCCAAGAGTAGTAACTAGACAGTGTAGTGGTGATGGTGGTGGTGATGGTGGTGGTAATGGTGGTGATGGTGATGGTGATGGTAGTGATGGGGGTGGTGGTGGTGATGGTGGTGGTGATGGTGGTG
>RJWJ010020657.1:0-28759 GCA_004363605.1 Indri indri | reverse complement strand
TTATTACATTATGTGCTTTTGAATAATATTAATAACTCCCAAATATTTGGCACCTACTCTGGGCCAGGCAATGGCTAAGCTCTTGCCAGACCTCACCTCATTAATTTCTCACATCATCTTTGAGGCAGAAATTATTATCCCCATGTCACAGGTAGGCAAACTGAGACTGAAGAGTTAAATGACTTGCCCAGGAAGTAGTGACTAGTATTTGAACTCAGATCTGTCTGACTCCAAAATTCATGCTCTTAAGCGAGATAAATCTCATGAAGCATATAGTAGGTATAAAACATATTCCACAGACTCTGCTTTTAAGAAATACTATACTTCTTTATTTTCTTTAAACCCATTTTAATCTGACTTCAAGTCTCTATTCCACAGCAGAATTTCGTCTCAGTCAATACTGTATGTTCCCTCAGTTAGGAGACAATTCTCCATGGGTCTCTCATGTTTTTACACATCTTATGAGCAGAGACACTGACCGCCCTTTGTTTCAGACCGACTTTGCAAAGATATTTCTGTAGCAAACAGCCTTGGAAGATGGATATGATGTCTCCCTCAGAGCAAAGGGCAAGCATGCTTGCTGCCTATTATACAAGATTGGGGTTCCCTAAGTTCAGGGCTCCTCTCCTATGATGCAACCCATTGCATGTGCAGGTGTCATCTGGCCCTCTTCACATCGCCCTATGGGGCACCAGGCCTCAGAGAATCAATGCAAAATGAGGATATGCTGGCTGCTAGTATTCCTGAAATAAATTAGCCTTCATCTCTGGCCCAAGAGAGTCTCATATCTGCCAAATTCATGAAACAGTAATGAGTTAACATATCAGCTTGCAGGTAAGGTTAGCACTCAGACCCTTCACAGTTCTTGACACCCTCTAGAATCTTACAGAAACCTGGGAGGTGCACATGGTACCCAGAAAGCAGAGAGAAGTGTCTAATCTCCCATCCATATGATCACAGCTGGTCCTTTATGGCCCAGGCTCACTTTGTCCATAGAGAGACATTGACCCCAACGGTCCTGGACAGTGGAAATACACAACAGAACCTCTGCCTTGACTAGCAAACCCCATGCGTAGGGGCCAGGCTTCCATACCGCCATTCCCCTCTGAGGCCACGCCGCCCCTGGGTCCACTGTGAGAGAACAGAGCACGGGAATCCACCACTCCAAGATCTTGCCAGTCTTGGAGGATCTCTTCTTTCTCCTATTATTCCTTCTTTTACCTGTCTTTTTACCTCTTTCTCCTGATACAGAACATTTTAGTATAATAACCTCAACAAGTTTAGGCTGTCACCAAAGACAGAAAGAGCAGTTTTCTTCTGGTCCAAACTTCACCTGAGGCAAGCAGACCCAAGGAGTGGCCACCTTCCCTTTATACACAGGAAAGGCAAAACACAGCTCATAGCTCAATAAATTATTCTGCCACAACAGGAGGCCCTCAGTGTGATTAACTGTTAACTTTATTTACTCGTGGCATCTCTTTACCCCTTTTTTTGTATCTTTGGCTTTAGGTGTAAGTAGCAATATTTCTCTTGGTCTCTCGCTATTACATCGAGGTAGTGGCATGGAAACTATCTTAGCTCTCTTTCTTCTGGTCCATCGAATTAATATCATTATCCGAAGTACCACAGGCAAATAATAATGATGATGTTGTAACAACAATTAACACCCTCTTCCTATCCTACGTATATTTCTTATTCCTGCCTGGCCGCCCCCAACAAAGAGGTATGGGAAAATGAAGCTGAAAGTGAAACTATTAATAATTCTGCTTTTAGAATTCTTGTCAGTCTTTGAGTTTTGCCTCATTTGCCTACAACCAGTTAGGTCAATAGTGATGTCCCTTTAACCACTGATGATAGTGAAATATCTATGACAGTTAACATTACTGTACTGGCAAGATTTCCTGTAGGTGCCAAGTCTTCTGTTCTCCCAGTGTGAAATAAATCCTTAATTCTCTTAGTCCCCAAGCAGTCCTGGGTATGTGTTAGCTATTGGCTTTAATGACATTGTCTACCTCTCCCTCTCTTGCAAGGCACGGACAGTGCATACACCCTTGGGGATACAAGCTTGTCTAGTTACGAAGAAATGTGGCCCTAGTCATATCTTCAGAGATCTCTCATAAATAATTCTGGCCTGCAAAAAAAGCAATCGAGTCATCTTTCTCATGTTTTATCCCCTTTGGAATCTGGGGACTGTAACCCCCTCCTGCATGAGGGCAGGGTCCTGGCCTGTCTTATTCATACTCTATCTCCTAAGCCTAGAAAAGTGTTCAATAAATATTTATTGACTAAATGAATGATCATGTGAACAAATTAATAGATTTTATGAAGAGCTAAAAGATTAAAATATCCTTGATTCAGATCCAAAAGTTAAAATGCTATTCTTTCAGGTTTTTGTGGAATCGTCCCTTAAGTAAATTGTTCCCTGTAAGTCTGGCACTTAAAGAGAATCAAGAGAAAATATTTCCTTCCCTTACCAATAAAATTTGGTAAATATATAAAATTATTCACTGCTTGGACCCTGAAAATATTGGAGGGGGAGTTCTTCCAAGCTTCTAGTTAGTGTTTTTATGCAGCATTTCCCAACTAGGGGTTCTAATGGCATGTTGTCTGGAATTGTTTCATGCATTGCAGCACACTTAGCATAATTCCTGTCCCCCCACCAAATGTAAAAGGTGCTGCCCAGTCAGTGTGATCTCTCAAAACACCCACACACTACTTAAGTCTCTTCTCAAGAACTTATTCTAAATGTCGATTCAATGAGTTATATCCAAGACCCTCCCATTTCCTTAAGGATGGAGTTCAAATTTAATCACACCTGATCAAGTGTGTGATGGCTTGTCCTTCATGGCTTGTCCCCATCACTATTGGCAGCTTTATTTCCTGTGGTGGCCCCACATACCCCTGCCTCCAGCATCACTAGTCTGTGTGCCATTGCACAAGTGTGCCTTGTTCTTCCACACCCTTGTACCTTTACTCATACTGTTCCCCTGCTTAGAATACTCTTCTAGAATACCCACATCACCTGCCTAATACTCATCTTGCAAGGACAGCTCAAGAATCTCCTCATATTGCCTGCACTTTCTGACAATTTCCTCACCTCAGTCCTCACTCAGAGACTGCGCAACTGTTTGTTTCTTTGTCAGTCTCCCAGTTAAATATTGAGCTCTCTGAAAATAGAGAGCTTGGCTTCCTCATTTCTGTGTCCCCAGCATCTAACACTGCGTGCACTAGGATATCCCACATACCACGCTCATAGTATGTAGTATGCACCAAACCACATAAAGGGTACTAATTGGCAACAGAGTGCAGGAGCCTACCATGTGCTGCTGCTGTGCTGTGGTCTGGGGGATCATGGTGAGGGAATAAGACAGACTTGAGCCCTTCCCTCATGATGCTTACAGTCTGGACAGAAGGACAGACATTAAACCAGTAATTTTAACATCAGGGTGAGTAATAAAAGAAGGGGTGCAGAGAAAGGGCCGGAGGAGAGTACAGCTCAGGCCTTGTCATGCCCAGACCCCCACAAGGAAAGAACAGGGCAGGATGAGTAGGTATGAGCTAGGCAAGGATGGGCAAGAGAAGTGTCCCAGGCAGAGGCAGTAGATGAACGGGTCCACAGGGACAGACTACATATTCTCTTTTGCAGATTTATTAATTCACTGAGTCAAGTTCTGAAGTCCAACTGCCTAGGTCAGATTGCAGGGACCACCATTTGCCATCTGCATGACTTCGGGCAAGTCTCAGAGCTGCCCCATTCCCCATTCAGTAAGACAGAGAGAATGATCTTACACTGGGTAGATTTACTGTTGAGACTAATAGAAGAATCTGTTTAAAGCACCTAGCATAGAGTCTGGCACCCAGTAAGTGCCCCGTAAATATCGTCTCCTATCATTTTCTCTTGTTATCATTCCACACACAGTTATGAGCATGCTGACCTCATGCCAGTCACCATGCTAATCGTGAGACACAGAGAGGAGTAAGACACGATTCTGGCACTAGATAGGCAGGAGACAGATGTGAGTAAATGGGGACAGTGCATGCACAGGAAACATGAAAGATGGTTTGGGTTGCTGTCGGTGTTGTTAGAGGTAACAGTAGTCGTAATACACAAGTGCAATAAAGTGCCCCTGGAACTATGGTGGGATCTGGGAACTGAGGAGAGAAGATGCCTCCTGGCTTTGTCTCAAGGGTCCTATCCAACATCTGTCCTACTCCCAAGGTTCTAGCCAGGCAGCCTTTCCATCCACTCTCTGCCTTTCTCCTGCTGCCCTTTGCCACCCATGACACCTTCCTTCTCCCCTAAGCCATCTTCAATGCTGTTGGCATCAAAAGCCTCATTCCAGGCCCACCTCCTGCACAAAACTCCCTGACTCCTGCAAATCTCATTGGCCTCCCTCTCACTACTCTGACTAAGTACTGAATGAGAAAGTCTTGTCTTGCTACTGGTTTTTCACAAGTCGAACTAGAAACACAGCTATCCCCTTAAGTGGTGTGTTGCACAATCGTAAAATAAGGGCCTGTGGGCCCATTCCAAGTAATTAAAGAAATGTTTGTCATGAAAAATTCATATATCAAAATCGGCCAGCAGAACATGCAGGATCTTGGAGTCATTTTAGTGTAGTTAACTTTCCATACTGTTTGTTAAGAACAGATTTCTCCATCCTCACCCCTTCCCCCAGATTATTAAGTCAAAATGTCCATGGGTGAAATGAGGGAATCTGTTTTTAACATATTCCCCAAGTGATAATTATTAAAAATACATTTGGGAATTACTGGTTTGTCCCAGTTACTACTGCTGCAAACCAAACACCCCCAAATTTAGTGGTGTAAAATAACAATTTTATTATTCTCACAATTCTGTGGGTCAGAAATTTGGATAAGGAAAGGGGAGTATGGCTTGCATGTGCTCCCCAATGCCTGGTTCTTTGCAAAGAGGAGAGGTGCAGCCATCTGAAGGCTCAGCTGGATGTCAATCAAGGGATGGCAGGTGATGCTGCCTGTCAACCAGAGCACCCACATGTGGCCTCTCCAGCCTGGCAGTCTCATGGCGATGGGATTTCTTAGATGGTGGCTGGCTTCTTCCAGAGTGAGCATCCCAAGAGAACTAGGTGGATGCTGCATGGTCTTTTCTGATTGAGACTTGGAATCAAGTGGCATCACTTCCACTGCATTCTACAGTCACAAACACACCTAGGTTCAAAGGGAAGGGTCATAGACCCCTCCTCTCAATGGGTGGAGTATCAAATTTTTGAAAGGCCACATGTGTTGTTTCAATCTTTAATGGGCACCCACAGACCTCCTTTTGTCTAGATATTCTTCACACTTGGAAGGTTCTGACGAATACCAGAGCAAGTCTATGGGTTACTGTTTTCTTGGAACCCATCAATAGTTCCAAATGGTGGCCGAATTCACTTGAGAATACTCTGCTTTGTAAAGTTGGTTCCTAATGCCTTCCATTCAGAAGTAACTCTTGTTAATCCTGTCTTTAAATTCATTGCCACTAATCCATCCTCTCTTTGGACCTCTTCGGAAAGGTTTAGAAACACCAACAATGTTTTACTCATCTTTTTGGTTCATAGAAAACTAAGGATTAAAATCTTTGTAGCATACAGGTTATAAATTATGCCTTTTTTCCCAGATATTTCCCATAAAGTATTCAGTCTTATATAAAATATTATGATCCAAAGTCTAGAAGAGACTAAAGGATGAATTTTCATCCCAATTCATCATGCACATGTACAATTCTTTTGGCTGGTGTCTGCCTTGTTTATGCATGTGAACATGTTTTATTCATGTTCCTGTATATAATTGTCCACACTTATGTCACACAATCCACTCAAATGCCTATGCACTATAAATACACATATAATTTTTTACTACTTGGGATTACATAGAAATTAGATGTGTCAGGTGTTTGTGTATTTTGATGATATGACACTAAAATAGTTGAGTCCATAAGTTCAAATTTTGAAGCATATTAATCACTTTGTTACAGTAAAATGCACAGATGTAGTAGAATAATAGCAGTCTGTGTGATTGCTCTAGCAAGTTCTATTAGAAATGTGTGTATTTTTTCCCCAAAGCCATCTTCATTTTTTTCCTTCATATAAAATTGGTTCAGGAAAAAAAAAAAAAAAACCTCAAATCCACATTGGCATTTTCAAGGAATCACACTATCTAACGTGAGACATTTTATCACATTAGTAATCAGATTCAGAGGAAAAGTTTTTGGGGACATGCGAAATTTTCAATTCAGCTCAATGGCTATAGAACTAACTCAGTGCACTGTAGCAAATATACTCATACAGGCCCAATCATGCAATAATAACCCTTCCACACAACTCCTCTAATTTGACATTGCTGTCCATTCTGAATTACCAAGGAGTTTTAAATAATACTATCTATTTGTTTTTGAATACGCAGTGTATTTTCTTCTGATTACATTCTGATCACACTTCACAGAGGAAAATACATCTGGACTATCAATGGCATAAAATGGGTATTTCCTCAGGGGTGTGTAAAGTGTATATAAATCTCAGCTCTTGCCTGAGATGTGCAGAGATGCTAATACACAGGTCACTTGTGCACTGATTTTTCTTTGTGATTTGAGAGCGATGCGTGCAAGCTCTCTGAGGTGTAATGAGATCATGGGCAGTTTGGCTTTTACATGCATAAAGATTTAACTCTATTGCAAGTAGTCCCCCTGCCCCTGTACATTATGTTCCTTCATTGCCTTAATGTACCAGCCTCCCATCTACATTTAGTTGGAAAAAAATAAAAACAGTATTTCCTTTAGTTTACTCAGGCTAAGAGAAATAATTTTATATATATGCATACAATTGTGTGCTACATCGATGATACTAAAAAATACATTATAGTGGCTCTCTTTTTTTTAATGGCTTGATTTTTTTCCCTTTGATTGCCTTCACCAATAAAAGTGTAGTCTGTGGAAAAGCACCCTTCTGGATAATCCATTGTCTCATTTTAACTCATTTTTATCAAGGAATTCCCCCTGCAGCAATCCCCACTGCCAGCCATTAGCTGTGCACATCTGCCCACAGTAATGACCGATCCTGTGCACATACCTGACTGTCGTCTAATTTAGACTTCACCCATAGGACGCTAATGCAATGTCTCCAGGGCCAGCTAAATTCTGGACTGATGACACATTACGGTTATCACTTCATTTGGTCTTGGGAAGTGAATTAAGAGCGCCAGAGGTCGCAAATAGGTCAAATGCTTATGCCTTGGGCCCTCGGCTTACCCATGCCCAACCTCATGTATGTTCAGGCAGAATGTGTGTCCCATCACAGCCCTCAGACCTTTCTTATAGCTGTGGCCCAAATAAAAAACATTTCAATCTAGTCCCTTCCTCTGTGCAATACAAAATATCATGGGTATGTCAGTGTGATCACAAAGAAATATGTATTTCCTATCGGTAAGTAGAAAGACCATATATTAAAATTTGTTCTACCTGAATATGAGTTCTTTTTCTTACTTCTTTAAACAAGTTCTGGTTTAAAGAGATTGTTTAATTAAAGCAAAGGAAATTAGAAGAATGATTTTAAAGTTCTCATCAGATGCACTCACATCATTGTCTCCAGGCCCTGAACCTTTGGTCTTTTCTACCAGATTATACGGGACTGGAGGCAGGGTGGTAAGAGGATGCTGTATATATGCTAAGGGGGCTGGACCATCAGAAGACATCGGTAAAGACTGTCCTGAAACCTAAAGCATCCACTGAACAAAAACATTACTGGAGATGAGGAGAATGGTCTAGAGACTACTGCAATGATCCGGGCTAGAAGTCACCATGCCCCGAACTAAAGCTTTTAAGAGATATTTTGTAAATAGATGTACTAGGACTTAGATGTGGAAGATGAAGGACTAGGAGTTGAGGCAAACTTAGAGCTCAGCTCTGACATGTGAACACCATGGAAGCCGTCACTCCCATCCTTAAAACAAGAAAAATCTAGACTGGAAAATTTGTAAACTGACAATCAACAACTTTTCTTGGTCCTATCATAGAACTAAGGTAGCAAGGCAAACTACCTCCCTGAAACCTGGAAAGATAGACACATCCCAAAAGATACAACAACCAAAATTGTTTTACTTGGAGCAGAAGCTGCAAGAGCCATAAACTGGTAGAAACACCTAGATGGTCATTTGGATGAATTGCTGGAGGCTGAGTGTGGACTAGTGTAAGAGTGAGAAATTCCTGGGGGTCACAGGCACATGGGGTCCTGCTTTCCTGGGCTTTCCCTTTCCGGTCCCTTTCAGGAACCCCACCAGGTTTTTCCAGTGAAAATCTGAGAAATGTATCCTCCTGGCCCTGACAGGGAGAAGGGAAGAGTAACCACTGTAAAATGCCCCCAGAGCCTCCTCCAAAACAAAGGCCTATTCTCCAGGGAAAAAGACTTCACCCGTACAGAATTCTGAAACCTGGAGGAAAAAAAAAGGCCTCCCCACTCCAGCTCCCTCCAGCCTTTCCATCTCACTTAAGGGGGAAAAACAATATCATCATCATCAAGGAACAGGGCTTCATGTAACTAGATTAGGAAATCTGCAGCCACAGATTGGTAGACAACGGGGGATGCTACACCACTAAAGGAAAAGTAGAAACACATGCGAAGGCCACAGCCTTCAGACGCAGGCTCCCTGAAAGACTGAAACATAATCAGAAGATTGTGGAATGCTCCCCCACCCTCCCCCACACCCTACCACCACACCAACAGGCTCCAATGTAATAACAGTGGATTACAGCTGAAAAAACTGCAAGGCACACCGAAGAGGTAAGAAAAAACACAGTCTGAAGAGAAAAAGCCATCACCAGAATCAGACTCAGACGTGACACAGATTTTGGAATTATCATGTGGGGAATTTGAAATAACTATGTTAAGGGCTTTAATGGAAAAAGAAGGTAGGCAACATGCAAGAACAGATGGGCAATATAAGCAGAGAGATGGAAACTCTAAGAAAGAATCAAAAGGAAATGCTAGAAATAAAAAACACAGTAACAGAAATGAAGAGTGCCTTTGACGGGCTCCTTAGTAGAGAGAGTTGAGGGTCACACTTAGGTGATAGAGCAGATGGTGCTGGCGTTCAACAAGACAGGGATTGGTTTAGAGCAAAGATGACATTTTCCATTTTTTACCTGAAAGAGATGATTTCCAAAGTCAGTATAGGTCATGAGTGTTAACAAAGAAGTGGACAACTAAAAGGAAACATCGGAAAAAAGGAATCGTTAAGGTGCTAAAAAGAGGTTAACTAAAGTGAGCAGTAAAATGTGTGTGCCGGATGTGGCATCAGGTGATTGCTGGTGATTAGAGCCAGAGTATTAAAGCTGGGAAAGCTTCCGGGCAAATCTGGAGCAGAATTCAGAGTGCAGGGGAAGAGAAGTGAAAGGAAGGGAGAAAGTGTAGACAGGGAGCTTGTGCTCCTCTTGCAGAAACTTGGCAGGGTGTGGTGGGGAGGAAGGACAAAGGATTCAGGAAGGAGAGGTGGAGAATATTTCCTCAGATGGAATAATTGTGAAAATATTCATAAATTGAGCAGGAAAAGACTAAATATGTGAGCGAGGGAAAGAGAACAGATGTATGAAGTAAGGCTTGAAAGCTAACTGGTGGGACTGGGACCCAGAATGCAAGTAGAGGAACCACTTTCCATTAAAAAATATCTCCTCCCATAGCAAAGGAGTGAAGGAGGAAACAAGGCTATAGATACAGATGAGTTTGCAGATCAAGTCAGGGACAGGAAATTGAAAGAATTCATGCAACCTGTTGAATCAGGCCATGGTGGGTAGGCTGGTCACTTCCAAATACTGTTTATCTTGTACTTGATTTAAGCACGTCCCCAAATATATATACATATATATATATATATATATTTATAAGTTTCACATAAATGCTACTGTCAATATTTAACTAAAGCTTATTTCATTCTACATTTGTATAAAAGGGCATTATATACCAAGTACATCACTTACCCTAAGATCATCATGCTCCCTTCCTCAAGGGTACATTCTCCACATTGAAAATACTGGTCTATGCCAGATCTTTTTAAACAGGTATATAAAAGGAGCCCTGCCACAAAAACCCAAACCCTTCTAATTTGGTTTCGGAACAGCCTAACTACCCACGTGCACCCCAATCCATTCATGCCCTTGGAAACCATCTCTCTTGGTCTTCCAGCTTTTGGTTTGAGGCAAGCAACATTTGCTCAGTTTCCCACCCTGGCTCCCTCCCAGGCATAGCTCTTTGACTTGGTAAATTCATAAACAACTTTTCAAGACACATCCTCCTAGTTCCAGCCATTCCCTCAAATGTCTCCTTCCTGTATGTCACATCTGCAGGCAATTCCCACTAAGTCTGTCCAGGCCTTGCAGACAAAACCCAACAATTCCAAGCTACTGGCAGCAGCTCTGAATTTCTGGTTAAGCTTTGCTGTCACCTCCCTGGCTGTCAGGCTGTCAACTGTCATTTCTCTCTTCCATTGGCATGACTCTGACTTGCAACCTCCTCTGCCCTCTGCTAGTTTGCTGCTTCTTAGCTGCTCTGGGCTGGGAAACAAGACAACTGAAAATGTTGAAAATAGAATACTAAATGGGAATCAGAGAAAATCTTGGGAAAGGTTAAGGGGCCTGGTTTTAATGCAGGGACATTGAGTCTCATGTTTCATATCTCCACAGGCCTTTAGCACTTACATTTTCAGATCAAAGCTGTCTTCCAGACAGACCTCTATATGCATGAGCTGCTACCATATATATCTTGGGTTTTCTTAAAGTGAAATAAATGCCAGCATTCCTTATGACATTGGCATCATAATCAAGCTACAGTAAAATAAAGAACTGGGTAGAGGGGACATGTCCTAACACAATACATTTTTCATCCTGTATTAACAAAGTGTTTTCTGAAAATTCTTCACAATTTATAACCTATATTCTCCTTTAAGCTCTTACGTTGGGAGGTGGCCCTAATTCTTTCATCTGTTTTCACACTGTATAATGTGAATCAACCCACAGAATTGATGACCACCTTCCAGGCGACCCCAACTTGGTGCAAACCAGAGAAGAGTTAAGGAAGCAAATACCTATTCAGTTGATTCCCCAGGAGTGCCCCAGCTACAAGATAGAGAGAAGAGTCTAGTAACAGCTCCATCTGTACCAGCTATCCTTATTTCCATTATAAGCCGCAAATGGCAAAATCAATGCGGAGAGATGAAACTAGAATATAAAGAGACCCAAAACTGCTACAAATCACTGCTCTAGCCTGGGCAGAAACTCCTTGGAGAGTTTCTCTGAGAAAGGCTCTGCTATTCAGCCAAAGTACTAAGCTTCTCCTAAAGGACTTTGCTCCCAAGTGGACAAATAAGCTGCCGGTGCCTCCTAACCCATCCCAAGGGTGGAATATCATCCAAGGCAAAAGCTTCTGTGCACCCACTCCCAGCGAGACCCTGAGCACAGGGGAAATGTAGAGAAGTAATGCTGCTCTGGTCAGTAATGGCCAATCAGGTGCTTTCCCCTGAAGATTGGGGGTCCCACAGGCAGGTAACAGGTGGGTAAGACAGAAAGGGGTGGGGAGGACTCCCTCAGCTCAGACTCACTTTGTTCCCTGAAGGAAGTGAATTTCCTTTTGCTGTCAAGTGGAGGGAATCACCCCTTGGTAGATTGCCCTCTATCTCCCTTGCTTCTCTCACCAGAAGTTTTTTTTTTTTTTTAAATATCCAACTCTATCTTCTCCCATATTCATTTTTTAATTCTTCAAAAATTTATTCATTTATTTATTCCAAATGCTTACCAAAGACTTAATAGGGGCCAGGTATATTTCCAGATGCTGAACTCCTGATGCCATGGAGCTTACATTCAAGAGAAGGAACAGAAAACCGGATAAATATATAGTAAAAAAAAAAAGAAGAAGAAAGAAAAGTCGTTTGCCTAGAAGGAAAATAAACAGAGTTAGGGGACACAGAGCAAAGAGGGCAGGAAAGGCCTCTCTGAGAGATAAAAGAGACACGAAGAATAAGGAGGAGTAGCCATGGGCGGATCTGGAAAAAGAGTGCTCCAGGCTAGAGGACAGCAAGAGAGCAGAGTCTTCCAGGTGGGCAGCTGGAGCAGGAGGAAGAAGGCCAGTGGACCTGAGGCAGTGAGCAGGGAGGGGGACAAAGGGACAACAACGGGGAGGCAGCCAGTAGCCCAGCCATGAGGGGCCTCAGAGGCCACACTGAGACACCAGACTATTCTAAATGTGACAGAAAGCCCCCAGAGGTGAGTACAGAGGAGTGGCATGATTGCTGTGGCTGCTGGTGAAAAACATACTGGAGGGAGCAAGACAGGAAGAGAGACCACGAAGAGACTCTCGTAGTGGTCCAGGCAAGAGGCAATAGTGACTTGGATCTGCCTAGTAGTGGAGGAGGAGAAGGGAAGCGGTTAGATTCAGGATGGGCTATGAAGGCAGAACTGACAGGATCTGTGGAGGATGGGATGTAAGGTATGAGAGCAAGACAGAAGTCAGGGAAAATTTCAAGGTGATAGACCTGAAGACAAGGATGAACAGTGGTCCTCCCAACAGAGATGGGGCAGCCTGAAGACAAGGATGAGTGGTGGGGCTCCCAACAGAGATGGGGCAGCTTGAACACAAGACTAGATGCATTTGAAAAACCAAAAGAAGATCAAAGAGAAAGAGAGAGAGAGAAACACCGAGAGGGAGCAACGAGATCAGGTCTGTAAGATAGGGGCAGATCATGAAGACATACTGTGCGACAGTGGACAAGTCATTTAACTTTCCTGTGCCTCAGTTTTCTCATCTGCAAAATGAGGATAATGATAATTTTATCTACCTCACAGAGTTAAATGAGTTAAAATTTTTTGAAGTTCTTAGAACAGTGTCTGATAAATAATAAGGGTTTATAAAAATGTTTTTAAATTTAACAAAGTTTTTTTCTTTTTCCTAAACAATGGGAAGAAATTAAGAAGGGAATGACATGATTGCATCCTACAAATGAAATGAAAATAAATTAACATTAAATTTACTTTTTGGTGGTAGTTAAAATGCTGATGGCGTTTATGGTGTCTACACTTTAGAGATCACAAAGAGAACTATTAATACATTCCTTTTAAATACATAAAATTATAGCTTAATAAGCAAACACTAAGGGAATGTGTCACCGTTATACCTGCCCTACAGGAAATTCTTAAAAGTGCTCTATATATGGAACAGAATACCCACCAATGTAAAAACACGCAGAAGTTAAAGGTAATAACTCTTATAAATCAATAACAAGGGAGGAAAAAAAGCTACCAGGCATCATTCAACATGCTGAACAGAACAGTATCTCACATATCAATACTAACATTGCACACAGTCAATGCTCCATTTAAAAGAAATAGATTGGCTGAATGGATGAAAAAACATATCCCAAATACATGCTATCTCCAGGAACCCAATCTAATTCACAAGGATTCTCATAGTCTCAAAGTAAAGAGATGGAAAAAAATATTCTACATGAATGAAAACCAAAAACAAACAGGAGTAGCTGTTCTCATATAAGATAAAATAGACTTTAAATCAACAATGGTAAAAAAAAAAAAAGACAAAGAATCATTGTATAAGGATAAAGGGAGCAATTTAGTAAGAAGATATAACAATCCTAAATACATACGCAGCTAACGCAGGTGCTCCCAAATTCATAAATTTACTAAAGCTAAGCAAAGACATAACCAGCAACATCATAATTGCTGGGGACTTCAACACTCCACTGACAGAACTGGACAGATGGTCAAGGCAGAAAATCAAAAAGAAACACTGGACTTAAATAGAACTCTAGAGCAAATGGACCTAACAGATATCTACAGAACATTCTACCGCAAAACTGCACAATATACATTCTTCTCATCAGCACATGGGACATTTTCAAGATGGATCATATGTTAGCCCACAAAACAAGGCTCAGCAAATTCAGAAAAATCGAAATCATTCCATACATCTTCTCAGATTACAGAGGAATAAAACTAGAAATCAACTCCAAGAGGGACTCTCAAATCTACACGAAGTCATAGAAATTAAACAACATGCTGCTGTTGAACAATCCTTGCATCAATGATTAAATTAAGATGGAAATCAAAAGATTTTTCAAACTGAACAACAAACATGACACAAGCATCCAAAAATCTATGAGATAAAACAAAAGCAGTGTTAAGAGGGAAATCCATAGCCTTAAATGTTTACATCAAAAAGACAGAAAGATCACCAATTAACAACATAATGTCACACCTCAAGTAACTAGAAAAAGAAGAAAAAAATAAACCCAAAGATAGCGGTAAAAGATACAATAAACCTCAGAGCAGAACTGAAAGAAAAATGGAAACCAAAAAAACAATACAAAGAATCAACAAAATGGAAAGTTTGTTCTTTGAAAAGATAAACAAAATCAATATACCTCTAGTTAGATTAAACAAAAATAGAAGAATCAAATAAACCCAATCAGCAATGAAAAAGGAGACATTACAACTGATATCACAGAAATACAAAATATCATCTGTGACTACTATGAAAACCTCTACACATACAAACTAGAAAATCTACAGGAAATGGATAAATTTTTGGAAACACATGACTCCCAAGCTTGAATTAGGAAGAAATAGAAATCCTGAACAGACCAATAACAAGTAATTAGATTGAAACACTAATAAAAGCTCTCCCAACAAAAACAACAACAAAGGCCCAGAATAGACAGATTCACAGCTGAATTCTACCAGACATACAACGAAAAATTGGCACCTGTTCCACTGAAACTGTTCCACAACATCAAGAAGGAGGGAGTCCTCCCTCACTCATTCTACAAAGCCAGTATTACCCTGATACCAAAGCCAGGAAAGGACACAACAAAAAAATAAAACTACAGACCAATATCCTTTATGAACATAGATGCAAAAATCCTCAACAAAATACTATCAAACCAAATTCAACAGCACATCAATAAAATAATACACCACAATTGAGTGGGATTCATCCCAGGGATGCAAGGATGGTTAATATACACAAATTAATAAATGTGATTTAAAGAGAATTAAAAACAAAGACCATATGATCATCTCAATAGATGCAGAAAAAGAATTTGATGAAATTTAGCACCCTTTCATGATAAAAACCCTCAACAAACTAGGCATAGAAGAAACATATATCAAGATTATAAAAGCCATAGATGACAAACACACAACCAACATCATACTGAATGGGAAAAAGCTGAAAACATTCCCTCTAAGAAATGGAACAAGATAAGGATAACCATTGTCACCACTTCTATTCAACATAGTACTAGAAGTTCTAGCTAGAGCAATTAGGCAAAAGAAAGAAATAAAGGGCATCCAAATCAGGAAAGAGGAGGTCAAACTATCCCAGTTTTCTGATGATATGATCTTATAACTATTATAGAAAACCCCACCAAAAGACTCCTAGAATTGATGAATAAATTCAGTAAAGTTTCAGTTTACAAAATTAATGCACACAAATCAATAGCATATATACTAATAGCAGTCAAGCTGAGAGTCAAATCAAGAACTCAATATCATTTATAATAGCTACAAAGAAAATAAAATACCTAGGAATATACTTAACCAAAGAGGTGAAGGATCTCTACAAGGAGAATTATAAAACATTGATGAAAGAAATCATACATGACACAAACAAATGGAAAAACATCCCTTGCTCATGGATCAATAAAATCAACATTGTTAAAATGTCAATACTGCCCAAGTGATTTACAGATTCAATACAATTCCCATCAAAATTCCAACATCATTTCTCACAGATCTAGAAAAAATAATCCTAAACTTCATATGGAACCAAAAAAGATCCCAAATAGCCAAAGCAATCCTAAGCAAAAAGAACAAATCTGGAGACATCACATTACTGGACTTCACATTATACTACAAGGCAATAGTAACCAAAACAGCATGATACTAATATAAAGGTAGACACATAGACCAATATAACAGAATAGAGAACCCAGAAATAAAATCATATAGCTATGACCAACTGATTTTTGGCAAAGAAGACAAAAACATACACTGAGGAAAGGCCACCCTATTCAACAAATGGTGCTTGGAAAACCAGATAACCATAAGCAGAAGAATGAAACTGGATCCCTATTTCTTACCATATACAAGAATTAACTGAAGATGGATTAAAGACTTAAATGTAAGACCTGAAACCATAAAAATTCTAGAAGAAAATGTAGGAAAACCTCTTCTAGACATTGGCCTAGGCAAAGAATTTATAACAAAAATAAATAAATGGAACTTAAATAAACTAAAAGATTTCTGCACAGCAAGGAAAATAATCAACAGAGTAAATATACAACCTACAGAATGGGAGAAAATGTTCACAAACTGTACATCCAACAAAGGGCTAATACCCAGAATCTACAAAGAACACAAACAAATCAATAAGAAAAAAAAATAACCCCATCAAAAAGTCAGCAAAACACATGAACAGATTCTTCTCAAAAGAAGACAGACAAATGGCCAACAAACATATGAAAAAATGCTCAACATCACTAATTATCAGGAAAATGCAAATTAAAAGCACAGTGAGATACCACCTTACCCTTGTCAGAAGCACCATTATTAAAAAGTCAAAAAAAAAAAAAATAGATGTTGGTGCAGTTGCAATGAAAAGGGAATGCTTATTATACACTATTGGTGGGAATGTAAACTTGTACAACTGCTATATAAAGCAGTATGGAGAGTCCTCAAAGAACTAAAACTAGACCTACCATTTGATCCAGCAATCCCACTATTTGGTATCTAAACAAAGGAAATGAAGTCATTTTATAAAAAAGAAAACTGCACCCAAATGTTTATCACAGAACAATTCACAACTGCAAAGATATGGAACCAACCTAAGTGCCCATCACCTGATGAATAGATAAAGAAGATGTGGTATATATACACCATGGAGTACTACTCAGTCATAAAAAGGAATGAAATAACGTCTTTTGCAGCAATTTGGATGGAACTGGAGACCATTTTCCTAAGTGAAGTATCTCAGTAATGGAAAAACAAACACCACCTGTTCTCACTTATAAATGGGAGCTAAATGAAGGATATATGTGGTCATAAAAAGCAGTAGTAGCAGACCCTGAAATTAAGAAAGGGGTGTGGGGGACAGGGTGAGATATAATTTACGTATTGAGTACAATGTACATTATTCTAGTGATGGGTACACTGAAAGCCCTGACTTCAGCATGGTGCAATTTGTCCAAGCAACAAAAAACACTTGTACCCCCTAAATTTTTTTAAATAAAAAAATGTTATACCCTAATGACCTAAAAGATCTCAGGCCTACAAATTGAGTATTTGGAAAACAAAGCTTATATACATGATATCTCCTGGTTTCTTCACACGGACAGTATCTCCAGAGCTCTCCCCAGGATTTTGCATATTCTCAAGGGTTTACTTTCATTCCTCTTGTGTATATTTTAGTGGAAGAGTTGGTAAAATGACATGTTTAAAAATAGAAAGTAGAAAAGAAGGTAGAAATTAAGGGTCCTGGAGATGACTGTAGCTAGTCACTCTCAATCTCTGACTAGTTATTCTAAGCAATCCCAGTGTTGGAGACTCCCTCGCCTAGGTACTGTTGCACCCCACCCAGCTACCACCACTACACTCATGTCCTCCAGAGATAACACAAGCCTACTGCCACAAGTGCACATCTTGTTCCTCAGACAGAATGTAATGATGACAAGGGCCAGATTCCACAGGGCCTCACGAAAAGCAGTGTGAAGGAAAAGGGGGTTTTCATGAGGATGCACTATGTTGGCTTATGTTTTGGACAGAGAGCCAACAGCAGTGTGGAGCTTGGGGATGGGGAGATGAGTGAAGAGGCTGGGCCAATAATCCAAGTCTGCTAATGAGAACCTGAACTAAATCCTCAGCCATAAGAAAATAGAGAGCAAGGTGAAACCTATTGACTTTACAGAGGTAGACCTCAAGACAGCTCAGCAATTGTTTGGATATGAGTGTGAGGTTTCCAACATAGGACACTAAAGGAGTAGTGAAGACATGAAAAACAGAGGTTCAGAATGAAGACATGGTTCAGAGATGGTAGTTACTGATTTAGAGGTCCACATGGCCTCTCCACTTTCTCAATGAAAGCTCAGGGAGCATCCAGAATGCCTACCTCAAGTTCCATGACTAAATGCAAGCCAGAGATATTAAGTGGCTTAGCCAAAGTCACTGCGCTAGTTACCATCACAGATGGAAATAAAATCTGTGGCTCCAATTCCAAGTACTATGAGCTCTCCACTGTGCACATTGACTCTATGTTCTGCTCTCCTCTAAGCCACTGCTTAACATAACTTTCTGACCATGCAATCTTATCAGTAAAAAAAGAAAAAAAAATTGAGCAGGCAACATACTATATACAAATTATATAATATTCTGCTATACTAATATACATTAATTATATTATAAAACCTAAAAAGAACTAAACGTTTTAAAGTTTAGATTATATGTATTCTTTTCTTTACCTCAATGGATCACCTTGTGCACTCACTGGGATGGATGCCTCTCCCACCCTAAGAAGATCACAGCACTGGGTGTTGTCCCAGGCAGCCAATGGAAACAGCATGGAATTTGGGATCATCTGAGTCATTAAATGGCTTTGTGATTGCATTCGTTTTCTGTTGCTACTGTTACAAATACCATAAACTTAGTGGCATAAAACAATAAACTTATTATTTCACAATGTCCATGGATAGGAGTCCAGACATGGCATGACTCAGTTGGTCCTCTCGTGAGAATCTTACAAGGCTAAAATCAAGGCGTCAGTAGGGCTGGGTTCCTTTCTGGAGGTCCTTGGGGAGAATGTGCTTCCAGGTTCATTGAAGTGGTTGGCAAATCCAGAGGTTGTTCTCAGCCTTTAGAGGCCATGTTCCCTGGCTTGAGGCCCCATTGCCAACAGCGATGGGTTGAGTCCTTCCCACACTTCTAATCTTCCTGGCTTCCCCTTCTGCCTCATCTCACAGGTGGTCAAATTACTTCTCTAAGTCTCAACTTCTTCAACAGCAAAATGGGGAGAATAACATCTACCCCAGATAACCAGTTTGATGATTCAATGGAGTAATAAATATGAAATTATTTTGAATATTATAAAACAAATGTGGGAAGAGATGGGCATTGGGAGAAATTAAAAAGGAAAAGGAGGGACAGGGAGCTTTTCTCTGCATTTAAAGTGACCAATATGATTCTGGTAATAGGAGAATAGGTTGAATGTCAACAGAACACTAAAATTAAGGGCTGTAATTTTTATAAAAGCATTTTGTGTGTACTACGGTGGTATATAAATGTTGGGAATTTTTATAAAATACCATATGTCATATTAAACATGAGTTAACCTTAAGGCTTATTGAGATTTAGTCTGTACCCACAAAAGAATTAATTTAAAATATATATAAGTAAAAACTGAGCGTAAGCTAACGTAACACCATAGAGCCTGCAGATATGCAAATGCCATTTGATGATACCTGGTCTGTCCTGGCTGTACAGATAGCATCATGGGGCCTGTAGCAGCCAAGCTTCTCCAGAGAAACAGAACCAATAGGATATACAGAGATTTAGAGAAAGAAATTTACTTTTTTCTTCTTTTTTTAGCAATTACTTACTTTTTATTTTGAGGTAGAAATTTACACACAATTAAATGGATACGTTTAAGTGTACCATTGCTGAGTTTTTTGTTTTTTTGGTTTTTTTAAGGGATTTGTTCATATGATTATGGAGGCTGAGAAGTCCCAGGATCTGCTGTCTGCAAGCTGGAGAACCAGAAAAGCTGGTAGCATAGTTCCAAGTTCAAGTCTGAAAGCCCAAGAACCAGGAGAGCCAAGGGTAGAACTCCAAGTCCAGTTCAAAGGCCCAAGAACCAGAAGGACTGATAGCCAAGGTCTTTTCTATCTGGTACCTCAATGGATTGATGGGTGAGGGTGATCTATACTCAGTCTACCAATTCGAATGCTAATCTCTTCCCAGAAACACCCTCACAAACATACCCAGAAATAAAGTTTTACCTGCTATGTGAATATCCCTTAGCCCAGCAAAATTAATACATAAAATTAACCATCACAGGGCCAATTACATAACTTCATGCCTCGGCTGTAAAATGGGAATAATAATAACATCTACCTTAGGATTGTTGTGAGAATTAAGTAAAAGACTGCATAGAGAATACTCAGCACAATGCCAGGCTATAAATATTATCTACTATTTTATGATTGAAGTTAGAAGAATGAAGCTATGATCAATAAACCATAAAGCCAAAAATATGACAACAAATAATCTTTTGTTAGCTCACAGTCCTTCTTAAGACAATAAAAAGACTCACATAACCCTCAAAAAATAATATGCAAGAGAATAAATAAGAATAAAAATATCTTTCATGACACCAAAAGTAATAAATATTTTACTCATTATGTACTCTAACCTGATTCTGTCTTTTTGTAGCCTGCAGGACTCAGAGCAATAACTTAGCTAAAAGCAAGGGTTATGTGAATTTGCAGCTTCAGCGACTAGCAGTTCTGGACGATGCTTCCAACAGGTGCACCCTCATCCTGAGAAGATTTAGTCTGGGCATGATTTCCTAGATTGTTGACACCTGGTGGTTTTTATAGCAAATGTTCAACTAAGAGTAATGGCAAAAGAGAGGACTGGATTTAGATAGATGCGTCACACTGTGGGCATGAGTAAACCCTGCATTATCCAGCTGCACTGCACACGTTCAAGCACTATACACACTGCTGCAACTGCGCCACATTTCTGGCAGAATTTCAAGATGCTCTGAACTTGTATGCCCCCCAAGAGACCTGTTGAGGAACTAAAAGAAAGTAAAAAGAGAAATTTAAAATATCAAATGCCTTACTACCTGATGCGTTACTGTTTAACAGATGTAATTTAAAATGAAAATCAAATGACTTTTCCCTTCAGTGTGACAGGCTCTAGGGAAAACCTTAAATACAAAGCATGAAGCAAACTCAAGTAAAGAATCTAGAGAAAAAAAGAGACATAAAGAAAACATTGAATGGAAGGAAGGTCAGTGAAAGAAGAAAAACCATAAAGGAACAACGAGATTTTAGAATGGCCGTAATGAGAAGAGAGGCAATTTGAAGATCCCTGTTTATTTCTTCCTACAACAAACATTTATTAAGCACCTACTATGTGCCAAGCACTGTGCTAGGAGTCCTCAAAGAGTTTACCTCCTGGGAGAGACAGAAAACAAGCAATTATAAAATAGAGAGGGGAATAATTTTGTGACAGGGATAAGCAAACACAGGATGACGTGGAAAGGGTTGGGGAGGAGCACTGTCTTAGTTTGTTTTGTGCTGCTACAACAGAATGCCACAGACTGGGTAATTTATAATGAACAGAAATTAATTGGCTTACAGTTCTGGAGACTAGGAAGTCCAGGATTGAGGGGCCAGCACCTGGCAAGGGCCTTCTGTTGCATTATCCCATGGCAGAAGGTAGAAGGGCAAGAAAGAGCAAGAGATGGAACTCCCAGTCTCAAGCCTTTTTGTAATTGGCGTTAATCCATTCATGAAGGTGGAACCCTCATGACATAAACACCTCCCATCATGCCCCACTTCCCAACACCGTTGCATTGGGGGTTAAGTTCCGACACGTGCTTTTGGTGGCACACATTCAAACCACCATGGCAGGCACCTACCTAGCTCTGTGCAGTTAGAGAAGGAGGAAGATTGACCAAAGAAAATAAATGACTGTGAATGGAAAAGAGAGGTAGAGCTGTGCCTCCTGGACCAGGTGCCGCCACTCCTTGCTACTGGGACCTGGAGCAAGTCAGTCCTCGATGTACCTCAGTTCTCCCAACCTTAAAAGAAGGTTCATGGGCTATGTGATCAGCCTGGGCATCTTACAAACCCTATGAGCAGATGATCTTCCTTAACTCACTTATCTCATTCTTCATACTTCACTCCCAATCGGTCAAAAATGCCTATCGGTGCTCCCTTCAAAATATATATCCAGGATCTGACCTTCTCTCGCTCCCTCCATCCATCACCGTCACCATGGTGTGGCCTGAGCCAACATCACCTCTCATCTGGGTCCACGCAACGGCCTCCTAACAAGTCTGCTTCTACATTCATTCTCAAGCGCAGCCAGAGCGAGCTGTTCTTGCAAGCATAGAGTTCCTCTGTTCAGAACACTGCAGCGGGGAGCCACCACACTCAGAATAACAGAACTGTGCGTTATCTCTCCCCAACATGTACCTCATCTTCTCTTACCCCTCCACCCCTGCACACTCCTCTCCAGCACATGAGACTACTTGTGATTCTTCCAACACTCTTGGTACAGTCCACAGGCTTTGCTCTAGCAGTTCCCTTAGAACAGGAACACTTTCTTCACTCCTCACAATAACCCTATGAGGTAGGTTCTATTCTTATCATCCCCCTTTTATAGATGGAGAAACTGAGGTACAAAGAGGTTAAGTAACTTTCCCATCTAGTAAGTGGGAAAAACTTGAGACCTGAATCCAAGCAATCTAACACAACAGTTTATCCTTTTAACCACTGCACCACACTGCCTCTCAGCTGGCCAGAGGGATTAGGGCAGCTACTCTTCTATCTGTTCTATCTGTTGGCTTCTTTTCTGGAAAGAAGGGATCTATAGATGTTTTTAAAAATTGAAAACTACTAAACTCAATCTAATTAAGTCACTTTCCAACTTAACATTCTTTTTTTTTTTTTTTTGCACATGCCAATGTCTAGCCAGCTTAACATTCTAAAATCCAGTTCTAGCAAGAGCTACTCTGAAGAAAAACTTAATAAAATTACAACACGCATCCCTGACTTCCCCTCCTCTCTTCGTATCCCAAAAGACATCCTTGTACAGGTCCACTACAGGACTCATCCCCAACTGCAGGAAATGGAAAAGGCTAATTGCTTCTGAAAAGAAAGAGTAACTCAAAAAATCAATTGTAACTTTTATGTCCAGTGCGCTCTCCAAAAAATATAGGAAAGAAATAGAATCAGAGTGACTCAAAATCTAATTTAACTTTCAATTGCCTCATTAATTGCAAAAGCTTAGAGGATGAGCTGGAAAGGCACACAACACATGCAGAATTCCAAAGATCAGTTCTGCAACTGGTATAACCATAGGGTGGCATGGAATTTCATTCCAAATTCCAAGGCTACTGCTCTTGGCCCTAACTACTCTTATTCTTCAGCATGTGAGCACATGTTTTCCAACACAGAGACAGCAATAAGTCAGGCCAAGGATAATCTCCAGGTCATTAATTAAACCCTGTGTACAGGCATGCACACGATATCATCATACATAGCATACGGAGCCATAAACACTATGTGGAACCAGCAACTATAAATTATGAGTGTATAATTCCCTTGAGCTTCATAAACCATAAAAATGAAGCTCAAGTGGTTTGTGTAGTCATTTGAATCCCAGAAGGAAATACAGCACTGCGATTCAAAAGTTGCTTATTGTTTATTTTTATATAATGGATGGATCCTACTTCTCAATTCACGCGTGCCCTCCTCCCTCTGGGGCCATCCATCCGCACACTGACTCTCCCTGTCAGCCATCCCCTCCCAGCCCGACTCCCCCAAAGGCTCTCCCCTCTTAACAGAAAAGGTCCCTCCATGGCAGGAGCAGAAACAGCAGCCTGATGGGAGTTTTGGTCTGCTTCTCATCTCATTAGCAAATTTTAATAATTCACGAGAGCAGTGTAACTCTTGTGAATAATCAATGGTTTTTTTTGGTTTTGCATGGAATGCAGCATATTTAACACACTCACAGATTCTGAAAAACAATAGTAATCAAGCTCTAATTTCTTTGTTAAAGTATTATTTTCAATGTTTTCTTTCCATTCCCCTGTCCTCAAACTCCTCAAATCTTCATTCGAAACTGTACTATCCTTTCCTTGAATCCTATACATTCATCCACTTATTAACCTAACGATGAGAAATCAAATACTTAGTGATCATTGGCTGTGTACCAGGAAATGTGCAGTATGCAGAAGGAAAGTTTTTTTCTCTCAAGAATGTGCAATCTAGTAAAAATTAAAATAAAATAAAATGACACCCAGCAGTGGGAAGATCATGGGAATGGGAGTCAGGTAAACCAGGGTTGCATTTGAACTCTAGGGCTTCTTAGCTGTGCAGTATTAGGTATGCTACTTAATTTCTCTGAGCAATAATTTTCTCATCTGAATAAATGAAAATGATACTATATGCCTTTCTGAGTTGCTATGAGAGTTAACAATACGTACCTCTTACTAGTCGTGTGTCCTTGGGTAAGTTGCATAACTGCTCAGTGCCCCCGTATTCTTATCAGTAAAATGGGGATGATAAGCATCCTTCTCATGAGGCATTCTGAGGATTACATATATTACTACATGTAAAGCATTCAGAACAGTGCCTAGTACATAGTAAGTGCTCAGTAAGTATTAGTCATTGTAGCTGTTGCTATACATGAGGTGCCCATCCCATACCACTTAGTAGGTGTTCAATAGTGTTATAAAATAATATGAGCAGTTAATGAGACAATAAATGATTTTGTACCAAATTGTGTAACATAGGTTAAAATAATTGTTCGAAAGTTTAGAAACATCTCCAAGGCAGTGACTCAAACAGGTATTTTTAACCCGTGCTCATTGTAGCATTATTCACAATAGTCAAAGCATGGAAGCAACACAAGTCTCCATTGACAGACAAATGGATAAATAAAAGGTGGTACATACACACAGTGGAATATTATTCAGCCCTAAAAAGGAAGAAATTCTGATACAAGCCATAACATGGATGAACCTTGAAGACATTATGCTAAGTGAAAGAAGCCAGTCAAAAAAGGCAAATATTTTATGATCCCATTTAGAGTAGTCAAATTCCTAGAGACAAAAAGTAGAGCAATGGTTGCCAGGGGCTGGGGGAAATAGAGAACAGGAAGTTAGTGTTTAATGACTACAGAGCTTCAATTGGGGAAGATAAAAAATAGTTCTTGGGGCCGGGCGCGGTGGCTCACGCCTGTAATCCTTGCACTCTGGGAGGCCGAGGCGGGTGGATCGCTCAAGGTCAGGAGTTCAAGACCAGCCTGAGCAAGAGCGAGACCCCATCTCTACTAAAAATTAGAAAGAAATTAATCAGGCAACTAAAAATATATATAGAAAAAATTAGCCGCGTGTGGTGGCGCATGCCTGTAGTCTCAGCTACTTGGGAGGCTGAGGCAGAAGGATCGTTTGAGCTCAGGAGTTTGAGGTTGCTGTGAGCTAGGCTGACGCCACAGCACTCTAGCCCAGGCAAAAGAGTGAGACTCTGTCTCAAAAAAAAAAAAAAAAAATAGTTCTTGAGATGGATGGTGGTGATGGTTGTACAACATCATGAATGTACTTAATGCCATTGAACTGTACACTTAAAAATGGTTATAATGATAAATATTGTTATGTATATTTCACTATCAAAAAAAAAAAAAAGGTTTAGCCAGATGTGGTGGCTCATGCCTGTAATCCCAGCACTTTGGGAGGCCAAGGCAGGAAGATCACTTAAGGCCAGGAGTTTGAGACCAGCCTAGGCAACATAGCAAGACCCTGTCTCTACAAAAAACTTAAAAATGAGCCAAGCATTGTGGTATGTGCCTATAGTCTCAGTTACTCAAGGGGCTGAGGTAGGAGGATTGTCCGAACCCAGGAGTTCAAGGCTGCAGCGAGCTATTATTGTGCCTCTGTACTCCAGCCTGGGCAACAAAGCAAGACTCTGTCTCTAAAAGAAAAAAAATAGTTTAGAAACAGAGGACACTCTACAGAGGGCAAAGAAGTCTAGGAAAGCTGCTTAGAGCAAGTGGCATGAGAATTGCATCTTAAAAGTTAGGAAGATCTGGGAAAATAGCATATTCCTAGAGAGGGCAATGTGAGCGAGGAGCCTGGTACAAGAAGGAACAAGATGGCAGGAGCGGGGCCTGGTCAGAGCTGAGAAGATGGGAACCACACTCGGCCAGCCCTGGCTCAGCCACCATCATTCCTACCCATCAAGTCTTACTTGCAGCTACTCCTATTCAAGCAATCCTCAGCTAACCTCTGAAATCATGTCAACTCTTAAATTGGTGGCCTTTCATCTCTCTTCACATACTTCCTTCTTCTTGGAAATCCCTTTTATCTAATAATTTCCACTCTCTTAAGACCAGGCTCTAAGGTCACCTCCTTTGAAAAGCGTTCCCTAACTCCAGAACTTCTTCCTCTTTTATAATACATATCTCTCTCCTCAACAAGAATCAATGCCTATCAAAGATGGGCTTGTATCTTTTCATTACATCCAGGTCTTAGCATGATGCCTGATGCATTCCTGAAATGCATGTGGAGTAGATGCATCAGGGAGAAGCCCAAGTAGTAGAGTGGAGACTTGATGTACTGGACGCTGGTTAAGTTAGGCAAGATAATGATATGCATGGGGTTTGAGGAAAGGTAAGTCCAAAAACAAGTACACGGAATTTATTGGAAAGGCCAAGAGACAGAGTGTGGCAGCAAGCTAGGAGGATCATACCAGAGTCCAGGCAGGAAGTTATGGGGGCCCAGAGGAAGTAATTTTGATGAGAATGGAAAGAAATATTTGGAAAGAAACCTCCTACACTTAGTAAATGATTTGAAAAGTTAAGAGCATACATAAATTTTTTAAATGGATTAAAATTTTGCTGTGAGTGGCTAAAATTATATAGTCTCATTGGTCGAAACCTGGGGATTTGCAGGATAAAGATGTTTAAGAGTTCTAGTTCTAGTGAAACTGAGCCTCTGTTTATGGGAAGAAGAAGGAAGTTCAAGAAGAGCAGAGGTTGGAAGTCCTGGCTGAACACACACACACCATTTTCTAGGCTACCACTTTCTCAGTCTATGACATGCCCTTTTCCTTTGCTTTCCCACCTTTGAAGGGTCCTGTATTCACAAAACAAAGACGCTGTTTTTCAAAGCTACACCATTACCAACACAGGAGGTTTTTTTTTTTTTTAAAGGGGCGACAATAAGTTTAATTATATACAACATTCAGTTGGAGATGAGTAGAATGAAATTTCTGCTTAATGAATTTAACATTCTTCTTTGAGGAAAAGAGTAACCTGGTATAAGCATCAGAGGGATGTCTTTTAAGGTCCCTATGTGACTTTAAACAAGGGGAGACATGTCCCTTACTCAACCTCTCTCCGCTGTGCTGTGCCTTTGGGCCAAGACTAACTTTGGCCTCTTGCCTGCCAAAACGGACTGACCAGAAAAAGTCCAAAGCTTAGAGGGCTCATATGTGCTAACAGAAATAATCCAAGGTTTGCAAATTTGCCAAGGAGTTGATAAGAAAAAAAAGAAAGAAAGAAAAAGAAAAAAAGAAATATTCCAAGATGTTTTCTAATTTCCTCTGAAGGGATGTTTATTATTATACCACTATACATACTAAAGCTCTGCATGAGAATGTCTGGCTTCGGCAATGGAAGATCATACTGTATATATATATTTACAGATGTAGAGAATCACTATGAGACAGAGGAGGCTCTCATCTATGCCTCCAGGAGATAACTGCCTGGTTGTTATCATCCTCCTAAACACAAAGGAGAGTCCCAGAAAGCAGGCTTTCACATTCAAGTGTAGGACTAATTCACACAGACAGTACCAGTTCAATGTTACCGAGCATCCTCAGAACACAGAAGGGCTACACATGGTCAAAAGGCTATGGAAAAATAAGCAAATGGTTTAACAATTAAATCAGTGCTATGTCAATGCTGGACTTCCTTGGGGGAAAATTATTTCTCAGACAATCAACAAATAATTTTAGATGGGCGGACTACCCGCCGACTGATAATAGAGATTTTCACAAAACTCAAGTCATAAAACTCCAGGAAATGAAATAAAAAAGCAAGGTAAATCACCATCAGTTTATTTATGTTATTCATACCATTCTAATTGTAAAACTCGATCTAAAGATGATAATCTCAGCAGGGTTACAAAGGTTCCATCTCAGTGTTCCCCACTGTTTCCAAAGGCATCTGCACTCAAACATGCATTCCCTCCGTACACACAGAGCAGCTCAGCTAGTCTCCTAAGAAAGCAACAAAGGGTTGCTCTTCCCCTCCCATCCCTGCATTAATAACATCACAGACATTAGACTCTCAGGATTTTAAACAGGCCTAGGAGAGCATCACCCAATCGTTCTCTCCCAGAAAATACAAACAAGAATCATAGAATGTAATTCTGGAAAAGACTCGCTGGTTTATAAATGGCAGTGCTGGGACCCACGATCCCACAAGAAGAAGGTTTTTATTAGCCCAAGGAAAAATGATAAAAATAAAGACAATGTAATGAGTTTACCAAAAGGTAAATTCATCGAATTTAAATAACTGTCTTTTTTCCTGATAATATATTGCTTCCCATATTTTATGTATTTGAATGTCATTTTATTCATAAAATGAAGATTATATACTAGATTTTTAATGTCCTTACTAAATATAATTTGTCCATTCCCAAACATTGTCTTTGAAATAGTATTAGTTGATGAGATTAAAAAGATTAGGAACCACTTATTTGGACCAGCTCTCTTTTTTGGTTTCTTTGTTTTTGTTTTAAGTTTTTGGGCCATGGGTGAAGAAAGTTGAGTTAGTAACACTGCTGGGTTCATGGCACACTGTTGTCATCAGTCTACACAACACTCCCTCTCCTATATTTTCCTTTCATCCTGGTTCACACTCTATTCCACTCTCCTGCATAAGTAGCCACCTCAT
>RJWJ010020656.1:0-28792 GCA_004363605.1 Indri indri | reverse complement strand
CTCTATTCATTGTGTAATTTATGTTTAGCACTGTGCTGGGTTCTTGGGGAAGGAGTTAAAAAAGAAATAAAAAATGTGGTCCTACTTCAATACTTTTTTGGGGGCTGGGGCTATTTGTGAGCAGCCTAAATAACATTTTGTTTGAGACTCAGTTGTGGGTAGCCAGGTACTGTGGCAGACTGGACTGGTCCTTTTGTTCATTCTGTTTATTTTTTCCTCCCTGCTGTTAAACCACTTTGGAAATCATCTCTTTCATTAATGTAAAGTCATGCCATGCCTGTCCCCCCTAATACCCATGGGCATGACTGGGAACCACAGTAATTTTTGAGACTTTGGTGGTCAGTGAGTGTGTCTAAGGTACTTAATTTCTTCCACGGCTAACTAATTTTTAGTGGGGGAAAAGGAAATTTGAGAGATGTTGGATAATTTGCTCCAACTTGCAGGGCCTGTAAAGTATTGAATCACATCTGTTATGATTATGGAAATTTTGGTGTATGTTTGAGTGTTAGAGATAGTAATCAAGGTCATTCTGCTGAAAATCGACCCATTTAATGATCAGTATGTTCACTCCATTCCACCCTCAGCAAGGCCAGTTTCCTTGTTATTATGGTTCATTCCTCCTCTTCCCTGCCCAGGTAGTCAATTTTCAGGACTCCTTTTCTTTTTTTTTTTTTTTTTTGAGACAGAATCTGGCTCTGTCACCCTAACTAGAGTGCAGTAGTGGGATCATAGCTCACTGCAACTTCAAACTCCTGGGCTCAAGCGATCCTCCTGCCTCAGCCTCCCCAGTAGCTGGGACTACAGGCACGTGCCGCTACACCGGCTGATTTTTTCAGTTTTTAGTAGAGACGGGTCTCAGTTTTGCTCAGGCTGGTCTCAAACTCCAGTATGCCAGCTGAGCCTCCAGGAGTTTTTGGACTTTGAGATTTTAGAAACCTCATTTTCGGGGGTGGGTGAGATTTTGACTTTGCTGCTTTTTCTTTGTCTTTGTTTAAAATTGCCATGCATGACCAAAGGAATCCCTCTCATACTCACTGGTCCTTTTTGGCAAAATTGAAACAGCATGTGAACAATAGGACTTTAAGTTAGAAAATATTAGTTTATGTAAAAATTAACCAGAAATCACTGGAATGTAGCATTGGAGTATTGGTCAATGTTGTAGTCAAGTTAATCGGTATGATTTATGGATATTAGTATTGAAAGTGTTGCAATACAATGACAAGTCACGCATCGGTAAAAGAACAACCTATTGTTAGCCTACTGACAGACTTTTTAAGGTACTTATTTGAGAGTAGTAGCAGCATTGGAAGAGTATATAATCTTTTCTTTGCTGAGTAAAAATGGCTGCCATTTTGCCATTTTCTACTGCGTTCCAGCCATTATGTTCTGAGTACTCATTAATCCTTACAATGACCCAGTGAAGGAGGTGACAGTGTTCTTTCTAGTTGATCACGTGAGGAAATGAAGCCCAAATGTTAAGCAGCTGTTCAAGTGGCACAAAACCAAGTAAGTTATTGGTACTGAGAATTGAACCCAGTTTGTCTGGCTCCAGCCTAGCATTGTCCAGTAGAAATATAATAGGAGGCACATAGGTAATTTAAAACTTTCTAGTAACTACATTAAAAAAGTAAAAAGAAACAAGTGATGTTAATTTTAATATTTTCTTTAATTCCCTATATAAAAATACCCTTTCAACATGTAATTAATGTAAAATCTTGAGATATTTTATGTTCTTTTTTGTGCTGCCTTAAAAGTCAGTGTGTATTTTACATGTAGAGCACATTTCAGTTCAGCCTAGCCACATTTCAAGTGTTCAGTCTCCTCAAGTGGCTAGTGGCTCTGTGGGATTCCGTAGTCTTAGTGCCTGTGCAGGCCACTACTCCATTTTGCTTCTCTTAAGTGAATAAGTACTGAAGGAACCAGAACTTTACCATCAACCTAAGTTTTGCATGTGTTTGAATTATTTAAGCATATGGAATATAATTATAGCAATTGAGTAGTTTAATAAAATCAGTCATTAGAAAAAGTGACATAGTAGTCTTGTGGTAATGCAAATATTTGGTTGTCTTTACCATATTTAGAAATTCTACTACTCTGAACAGGAGTAGACAAATGTAAGTTAAAATAAAAGTCAAGTAGTATTTAAAAGACAAGTAATTGTACTTAGCCTATAGATTATAAGATTATAAGGAATGCAATCACATAGTTATCATCAATAATAAAGACTACAAGTAGTAGGTAAAACCACTTTTAACCACAGAAAGAAAAGAGTTGAAATATTGTGCATGGGTTAAAATGCAGATAATTAAATTCAACAATCCATTTTTAATACTTAATATGTGCTAGGCATCATTTGGATACTTAGGGATTAAAATAAGAAATGGACCCTGTGTGCAAGGATCTCACCATCAAGGATTTAGTTAGAATAATTATTTCCAAAATGGCATTTTTTTCCCCATCTGACTGAGGTTGAGAAGAAGAACTTGGGGGTGATGGCAAAAGTCAAACTATATATATTTTTGGACATTTCAGAATGAAGATGGTGTTTGCTTTAGATACAACCTTTGTCTGTAGCATCATAGGTTTTGTAAAGTTTTCAAACTTCTTTTTGCTTTGCAAACTTTTTTGTGTGCATTTAAAAAAAGTATTATATGGTTCAGTGAGGATAGAATTGTGACAGCCCCAGAACCAGTTTATAAAATGCTCTCCTTGGCAGGGCATGGTGGCTCATGTCCATAATCCCAGCATGTTGGGAGGCTCAGGTGGGGGGATCTCTTGAAGCCAGGAGTTTTAGACCAGTCTGGGCAACATAGGGAGACCCCATCTCTACAATAAAAATAAAAAAGATTAGTCAGGTGTGGTTGCGTGCATCTGTGGTCCAACTGCTTGGGAGGCTGAGGCAGGAAGAGGAAGCGATAGGATCACTTGAACCCAGGAGTTTGAGGTTGCAGTGAGTGATGATGATGCCACTGCATTTCAGCCTGGGTGACAGAGGGAGACCTTGTCTCTAAAAAACAAACAAAAGCTCTTCATTTAGGGGTGGGGAATCTGTGGCCTGAAGGTCACATGTGGCCCTCCAGTTCCCCAAGTGTGGCCCCTCAACTGAATCCAAACTTCATAGAACAAATCCCTTTATTACAAGGATTTGTTCTATAAAATTTGGGTTCAGTCAAAAGGCTGCACTCAAGGATCCGGAAGGCCACATGTGGCCCCAAGGCCGCAGGTTCCCCACCCCACAGTATACACCAGTATATCAGTCTAGAATCCGATTGTATGTCAGTATTGAACTGGATATTATTATATATAGAATTGCTTGGTTGCAAGGTAGATGGACATATAGTTGCTTAATCATTTAAGAGTAAAAGATTCTTGGTAATGTAATTTTTGCATCGGAGGGGAGAGTAAAAAATTTTCAAGTTTAGTGATTTTTTTTGTTGAGGGGGAAGGGAATGGAGAGAAATGATTAGTTAACCACCGTTTATTTAGACAAATACAAGTTGAAAGTTATTATTTACAAACCCTTACTCTAATTAGGAATTAGGGGAGGAGTACTTTATTTCACCAGAAAATAATGTTAGAAAATTTTGCTAAGGGTAAAAATGTAGGGACCAGAGATAAATTTTGAAGGGAGTCAGGAGCTAGCTATTTTATGTGAGGGAAAATTATCTGAATGGCTTGGAATTACAGGGAAGGGAAGCTGCAAAAAAAAAAAGGATTTCCCATACTATTTTCAACATAAGATACTAATTTTTCATTGGAAAAAATTTAAAGGGACTATGTTTAAAAAATTAGAATATTCGGGAGGCTGAGGCAGGAGGGTAACTTGAGCCCAGGAGTTTGAGGCCCGGATGGGCAACATACATTCCATCTCTTAAAAAAAAGAAAGAATACTGCATTTAAAGGAGTTGTAGCCCATTCTTAGTCTTAGGTTAGGAAACTTGAATTACGTGGAAGTCTGCGAAATATTTCCAACATACAGGATCTTATTAAACAAAGGTACAGATGGACGATGACTCAGAAATTCAAGCAGTAAGTCTCAAAAAAAATAAACAGTTATTTTGTGAAATATCTAGGTGTTAAAACAGTCCAAAGCACATAGAATATAGGATAAATTAAGGGAGAATGTTGCTTTAGATTGCATTTGAGCTCTTGTGGTGTACCACTGATTCTTAAAGGGTGGGCAAAGCTAAACCTAAAAATAGATGGAGGCTTATCTGCACATTTGAACTTGTGGAACAGCTGGAGTGAGTCTTTTACTGCCTCACCACCCCAGCTAAATAATTCTTCCTCTCTGTAATCTGCTTTATTGAGAAGTCTTCGCTGGCTCTCGTGGCATTTTTGAGAAAGATAAGAAAGAAGCTCGAATTAGAGCACAAGAAGTGGAATAAATGGCAGGGAACATTTGATAGTTTCTGGCACTGTCAAAATAAAAGCATGTATTTGATTGGAGAGGTTGCAAATGTTTTGATGGAGGAATGTGTGTGCACTTGCATGTCTGTCTGCATGTTCTTTTTTTTTTTCTTTGCTTTTCTCCCCTCCAGTCTAATATTCACTCTTGTCTAGACTTACCATAATGTAATTGAAAGAGGCAAAGGCCCTTCTTCCTCTGTTTATGAGTTTCAACTTTTCACTGCTCCAAGAAGGGTGACAAGGGACTTTTTATTAATATTTTATAGGCTTATTATTTTTCAATTTCTGAGTAAAAGTTTATTTTTCCAATTGCTATTTTTGAGTTTGTATGCATTATTAAACAACTGCATTTTCCATGTTGCATAAGGAACACTGGGCTCATAATGTCACTGTTCCTGCTGCATGAGGGGTGTCTCTGGCCTACCTCCCATGTATTCAGTACCTGAAACGCACTGCCTGGCGTGAAAGCAGGTGTTCCAGTATATATCAGCATTTCAAAGACCTTTTTCCAACTACAACTAGAAAATTGATATGAATAACACAGATGATGGTGGGCTCTATTATGGTCTCTCTTTGCAAGTGACTGATCCACAGTCATTATAATTACTGTGTGCCAACTAGTGTGTGTGGTCCTGGTGATACACATTTTTAGGACCTTCAGGGAACTTATATTTTAGTAGGAGGATACACTGGGCAACCAACAATTACAGTATGGAGGTGCTCAGTTAAGAAACTTGAAGTATGCGTTAGAGCACATAGAGAAAGCCTACCTGACCCAGTTTAGAATGAGTTGAGAGAATTAGAGGATTGTTTCACAGAGGGACGTGATGGTTGCAGGGAGGTGATGGTTACGTTACCATGTTCTGAAGGATGGGGAGGAGTTAGCTGGGGAAGGGATATTAAAGGTTTGGAGGCATGAGAGAACTTTGTCTCTCGCAGTAGGGAACCTATCAGTTTTCAGGTTATGTACCATTTTGTACTAATTACAATTCCTTATACAGGAATTGTAATTAGTTGCTTTGGACTTAACTCTTCTCATATAATTATTTATATTGGCAGCAAATCCATCTTAGTAATGCAAATGCTCTGCAATAAAATAGGTGACTTTGAAAAATATTTTATATCTTATTAATATGATATTTTCTGGTTGTGAAAAACAGTTGCATGGCCAATATACAAGTGAGCTACTTGAATATAATACAATATTAATGTACAGGTGTACCTCGGAGATACTGCAGGTTTGGTTTCAGACCACTGCAATAAAGCAAATATCGTAATAAAGTGAGTCACACAATTTTCTTTCATTTCTCAGTGCATGTAAAAGTTATGTTTACACTATACTGTAGTCTATTAAGTGTGCAATAGTATTATGTCTGAAAAACACACCTTAATTAAAAAATACTTTATTGCTAAAAAATGCTAACAATTGTCTGAGTCTTCAGCAAATCGTAATCTTTTTGCTGGTGGATGGTCTTACCTTGATGTGGATGGCAAGGGTGGTGATTGCTGAAGCTTGGGGGGCTGTGTGGCAATTTCTTAAAATAAGACAGCTATAAAGTTTGGTGCATCAATTGACTCTTCCTTTCAGGAAAGATTTCTCTGTAGCATGTGATGCTGTTTGATAACATTTTGCCCACAGTAGAACTTCTTTTAAAATTGGAGCCAGTGTACTTCAACCCTCCTGCTGTTTTATCAACTAAAGCTGTGTAATATTCTAAATCCTTTGTTGTCATATCAGCAGTGGTCATAGCACCTGCATCGGCAGTAGATTCCATTTCAAGAAACCACTTTCTTTACTCAACCAAAAGAAGCAGCTTCTCTTCTCTTCAAGTTTTGTCATGAGGTTGCAGCACTTCAGTCATACCTCCAGACTCCGCTTCTGATTCTATAATAGTTCCCTTGATAATTTCTACCACATCTGCAGTTTCTTCTGCCACTAATGTCTTGAACTGTCAGATTCATCTCTGAGGGTTGGAATCAGACTTCTTCCAAACTCCTGTTAATGTTCATATTTTGACCTCCTCCCATGAATTGTGAATGTTCTTAATGCCAGCTAGACTGGTGAATCCTTTCTAGAAGGTTTTTAATTTACTTTGCCTGGATCCATCAGAAGAATCATTACCTATGGCAGCTATAGCCTTACAAAATGTATTTCTTAAGTAGGACTTGGAAATTGGCATTCCTTGATCCATGGGCATGGGTCACCTGGTTATAGATTATAGTTTTCTAGGCATATTTAAATTACATAAGATAAAACTTTTCCATTTGGGGGAGTATCACAAACTATAATTGTTCATTTTAAGAATGTCCTGTAAGAAGTTACAGTAGGCAGGACTTAATTATCATCATTCCATTACTGTAGGAATCAGGGCAAGGCTATGAAATTACTGGCATTAATTGGGGTAGGTAAGCTTTTTTGAGCAGGTAAAGTTTTGGTTTTTAAAAATAGCCTGAAAGATATTTAGAAACAAGACTGATAAAAAAGGACTGATCTTCAAATTAAATATTGTTCTGTGTGAAGAAAGAAAATAAGAGACATTTATAAAGTAATGATTTTCTAATGCTGTTTGAAGATTCTTATAAAAGAGAAGATCCAGGGCTGGGTGTTGTGGCCCACACCTGTAATCCTAGCACTCTGGGAGGTCGCAGTGGGAGGATCGCTTGAGGTCAGAAGTTCAAGACCAGCCAGGGCAAGAGTGAGACCCCAGTCTCTACCAAAAATAGAAAAAATTAGCTAGGCGTGGTGACGTGCTCCTGTATAGTCCTAGCTCCTCTGGTGGCTGAAGCAGGACAATCACTTGAGCCCAGGAGTTTGAGGCTGCAGCTGCAGTGAGCTATGATGACGCAATTGCACTCTACCCAGGCCGAGAGAATGGGACCCTGTCTCAAAAAAAAAAAAAAGCTCCAAAAAATACTTCAAGCAGTGGCAGCTTTGGTGGAGTATTGACTCAACCAAGAGGACTTTAAATAGGATAATCTTTGGTTCATTATATGATTTCTGATTTTGGCTCTTAAATGTTTTGATTAGGATTCTATATATTATCAAAATCTTTAAAAATACCTTGCATTGTTTTAGTTATTAATGCTAATGGGTCCTCCCTTAAGTCTAAGGTGTCAGCATGAGACCTTGAATTGTTAAGCCAAGTGTTAATTAGGACAATAGGCAAAAGAAGCAATGTTCAGCCAGTGAGGTGAGCATGTAATCATCTCCTATGGTGTATGAGTGAGCCTTCACTGTTTGGGGGATGAGATCACTGTCAAGGGTCATCTAAAATGAAAATACGTAAAACTCTAACAGAATGAGTTTATGTGCATGCAGATTCACCTGTATATTGAGGTAGCACAGTCTGTGGATAAATATTTGTGTTTTGATTTTCTTTTTGGTATAACTGACATAATTGCACATATTTAAAGTATATTTTCACATATGGTCTTATGCTGAGGAGAACAAAACCATCATAAAATTGTAAAGGAGAAAAAATATTCTTCTCAGTGCCACTCAGGGAAAGCTTGGTGAAAGATGGTGCTTGATAGTTGTTGAGATTTACTTGTTTAGCACAGCTTCTACTCAGTTACTATATTTTTTCATTTAAAATCCTGTGTAGAGAAAGGTTCTAGCCAATACCCTAACTCTATCCCGGAATGTGTGTGCTGTGACTTATATTCAGATCATATCCTCTCCTGTATAAACATCTCTGAAGCATTTTCTTCCACATAATTCCTGTGGCCATCATTTGTATATAGTCATGTTGACTAGAGATTTAAGGTGTACATGTCTGAAGTCCTGTTTCAATATGATGTCCTTAGTATTGTTTTCTGGTTTATAAGAATTAAAACCTCATTCTGCTGCCCCGGCTAGAGTGCAGTGGCGTCATCATAGCTCGCTGCAACCTCAAACTCCTGGGCTTGAGGGACCCTCCTGCTTCAGCCTCCCCAGTAGCTGGGACTACAGGCCCACGTCACTATGCCTGGTTAATTTTTTCTGTTTTTTGGTAGAGACATGGTCTTACTCTTGCTGGTCTTAAACTCCTGACATCAAGCAATCCTCCTGCTTTAGCCTCCCAAAGTGCTGGGATTGCAGTCTGAGCCACTGCACCCGGCCTGTATTCTGCTTTCATAAGAATAAAGAACACTGGTTATTAGAAATTTTGAGGTTTGTTCTCCTTCCTTTTCCTAGTATATGTAGTTTTGAGAGGCTTATATTACCCTAAACCAAATCCTTGATAGAGTGGTTTTATGATGGAAGTGTAAGTGGCTTGCAAGTGTATTGACTTCTTTAGGCAAAAGTTTGTAGCCATGTGTATTTTTTTTTTAAAGCCTTTTTAAATTCCTGGTTGAATAAAATTGCTTTAAAAATAAAATGTTTCCCATGTATTTCTGATAGATGCTAGAATATAGTTTTAAAACTGGAAAGAAGCAATGAGATAATTTTGTAAAATTTGTTCATTTTTTTGATGGGAAACTTGAGGGGCCAAGGAGGTAAATCTGATAAGGCTAATTATAGTAGAGATAATTGTAAAGATCCTACTTTGGAGCCAGAAAACCAGTTATGCAAGTACAGATGAAGGAAGTCTTGGTTTAAATAGAGCATTAGTTGACCATAATAAGCTTATTTTAGTTGTGAGTGACATGGCCATCAAAATTGCTAAGTCAAACTTGAATTGCAGTAATAAAAGTATATTGTCAAAAGAACAGGACATTGGTGGTCTATAGGAGAAGAGGACTACACCAGAATATTTGGAGTATTAATGTGTTTAGTCCTGGTTAACCTATTTTCAGAGGAACAAACTGGAGCTTACCATGCAGCCTATCCTCTTAGGGACTGTTCGAAATCAGGCACCCCAGCCAGGTTCTCCAGGTGCTTACTATAACCAACTTCAGGTGTTGTTCTTGGCCACATGAACAAGTTTGGCTTTTTGCCTGATTCCTTAGTGTGATTCTCTTGCCTTCCTTACTGCATAAACATCACAGTAACAGCTTTTACTTTCCTAGAGGCCTGATCAGGCCATGGTTACTCTTATTTAAAGCTGTGAAGGTTGGAAGTTGTTTCTCAGACTTCTTGCAAAGTCAGGCCTCAAGTCTCAGTAAACATGATAAGGTCTCTCCTTGTTTTTAAGAGTTGCTGGGGTGTTTACATGATCGATCATTTGTGGGTTTGTACCTGTGCTATTAAGGTCTTGTTTCTAAAAAGGACATGTAAAAATTCATGGGCATTCCAATCACTGTTAGCTTTCCTGTGATCTTGCACATCAGCGGTGGTAGCTATGGGGAGTCCTAAGGGTTGGCATACCTACAGGAAGAACAAAACACAAACATCTGAGAAAGCACACAATTAAAAATGGCGTTAGAATTAGAATTCAGTCCTCTTCTACCAGCTAATCATCATTTTTATTATCTTAACCTTCTCTGAGTTTCCACCTGAGGAGGAAGGGAACTAATCTTTATTAAACAACCTAGGGTGTTCCAGACCATGATCAGATGCTTTACAACATAGATTTTGTTTTTCTTTACTTTATAGGGGTGGTCTTATCCCACTTACAGATGAAGAAACTATAGTACATGAATAAAGTAATGTGATGTAGCTAATGGAGCTGGAATTTGAATTCAAGAATCTTGACTCAAAAGATCTTGTATTACCTTTATTTTATAACACCAGAAGACATATTACTCTCTTGTTTAAAATGGCCTAATTATTACCATTTTTTTCTCTCTAATTATTTACTTGTATACCTCTTAGGCCCGTTGGTGTTTTCTCCTTTTCCCTAGTAAATTTTCTTGAGTTCCTAATTGGAATCATATGCGACTTCTAGCAGTTTCCCCAGATGACTGTCTCCTTTCCTCTTTCCCTTACAAGACTAATGGTCCATCTGGGAGCTGTTTTTCAGGCTAGGGAAGCCTGACTACCTCTGTGCTGCATAGGAGGTATTAATAATTCCCTAAACTGCTTCTTAAATTTTGTTTTTATTAGACTAATTTCCTTTATAGGTTGAACATCTACTATAGTACTCTTTGCTGACATGATTTGGTGTTAGGTGCACAAAAAAATAACCTTCCTTCTGGCCCCCAGTAAATTTAGGATTCTGGGTTGGAAACTAAAGCGTGCATACAACTGGTAGTGGGACAAGTGCCACAAAACCATAGATTGTACAACCAACCAACCAACCAAGTAATCAACCAAAAACCAAACAAACCACTGGCTGTTCAGAGAGGGAAGGGAGCACAGATATTACAAGGAGGCTGTGGTTCTCAATCCTGGCTCTGGGTCAGTATCCTGGGGAGATTTTAATTCAGTAGATGTGGGGTGGGGTAGGAATCTGTGATTCTGATATGCACTGTGATTTATGCCATCAAGGAGAATCTTTTATTTCCTTAGTTCCCAGAAACATGTTGTTTTTATCTTCTGATTATTTCTTTGCATTTTCTCGTAGCCTTTCTCCTGTACTTTACTCTGAAGTGGGAATAATTGAACTTAGGTGCCTTTTGGCTCATTCATTCCCTTTGTTTAGTTAGTAGATTTGTGAATGTAACCTGATTGATTTAGGCAGAATTTCCAACGTGAAAGTAAATTCAGTTTGTCTTTGGATTAATTGTAGACCCTAATAAAATAAGCTTCATTAATTGCATATTTTTTGGACTAAATTTTTGTATTTAATAGAAACCCTCAGCATATTCCATCAAGTCTCATTAATTTGGAACCTGTAATTTAAATTTGTGTTTTGGAGACACACTGGGGTAAAGTTTATCCTTAATACAGACACCATTATTTAATGTGCTAATTACATGTTTTAATCATTGTAGGTCAGATCTGACCTCTTCTTGGCAATGTTTTATTGGCTCCTAGTTTCAGATTATCATCTCCCTTAAAGTAGTAAAAATTGAAGTTCATTAACTTGTCACTAAATTATCTTTCCCAAGAAGTTAGAAATCAACTGAAGTTGTAAACTCTATTTGCTGTATAGAAATAAGATGATACTTTCCCTTCACTTGTAGAGAAATGACGTGGTTCGGAATCTTTCCCGTCAGGAAATATTAGTGATTTGAATGTTAGTGGCTGTTGGTGAATTTGTTTTTAAAAGCTGTGTGTTGCTGTTCTTCACTGAACCAGCTGTACAGTTAAGCTGTCTTGAAGTTTTTTGTCATTCCTGCTTTTGTGCTTGAAGTGATGCTGTGGGTCTTTGTAGTGTTTTTGCCTTTCATCCTGTTTTAATATGTCAGATAGTTACTGTTTATTTAACCTTCTTCATTCTTATCCTAATCATTATGTATAACAACTAATGTTTGAATACCTACCCTATAACCAGGCCTCATGCTTGATGGCCTTACATACATTTAATATTTGTAATACTTCTGTGAGCAGTACTGTTGTTACCCATATTTTGCAGGTGAAAAAGCAGAGGGTTTGAATACATGATCTAGGTCACAGAGCTAACAAATTAAACCTTTAACAAATTAAAGATCCCAGATTCAAATCCATGCCTGCTTTCAGAACCCATGTTTTTAACCTTTCTCTGTTGCACCAGGACCAGGTCAGATCTTCATCATCAGTTTTCTCTTTTCCTTATCAGGTTGGTAAGTAGCTATCCTTGAAGTGGATTTTTCTGGTGCTGCTGAGAGGTAAAGGTCATAGTCAGTGAATAATCAGTTAGCATTTTTTTTTTTTTATAGTCACTGCTGGATTGTGTTTCCAGAGAATGGGATAACCATAAATGTATTACTTCTCAGACATTCACACTGATGGTGTAGAGGCTTGTGTTCACTCTAGGACAACCAACATTATGACATTGTTTAGTAGCGTGATTTGTTAATAAATTGAGCCAGGTGTATCAGGAAAAACTAAAATACCCCTTTGTTTATGCCACGGAGGGAGGAACCTGCAGCCTCAAGGCCACGTGTCCCTCCAGATCCCCAAATGCAGCCCCTCCACCGAATCCAAACTTCACAGAACAAATGCCTTTATTAGAAGGATTTGTTCTGTAAAATCTGGATTCAGTCAAAAGGGTGCACTCAAGGATCCAGAAGGCCACATGTGGCCCCAAGGCTGCAGGTCCCCCAACCCTGCACGGGAGTTGGACTCCTGACATTCATTCTTTAGCTCTGCCAGCTCTGGGACTTCACGCAAATTATTTAACCTCCTCAAACCTTGGTTTTCTCACCTTTAAAACAAGGCTAGTACTAGAACCTTCCTTAAAGAGATATTATAAGGATGAAATAAGGCAATGTGAAGTACTTAGCAGAGTGTCTTGTACAAGGGAGCTTCAAATTTTGCCTTACTATCTTGAGCTATTAGGAAAATCAAAAGAGTATTAAATTTAGAGCTTATATAAAAGCTTTGAGGTGGAGAACTGGTCAGGTGATGAGGTTACTTTGCACCTTAGTGTTGGTGGTCCTAAAGTCAACTATTTCCAGCTTTTAAATAATACCTTTAGGATGTAAGTAAAAACATAAGTTCTGAAATATTTTTAAAACGTTTTAAAGTGGCTTATGTTTTAAAATACTCTTGCTTGTAGGCAATATGAAAATGAAATAGGTGGTAAAAAAAGTTGATTACCAGATTCTTTTAGCAGATCAACCATATATGATAGATACAATTTGAAAGATGGAGGGAGGGTGTACGTGTTTGTGTTTGTTTGGAGGGATGCAGGCAAAAGATGTGTCAAATGGTACAGTTACTGATCTAAATGCAAGGTTGGGGTAATTGTGCAGATTCAGGTTTGGTATGAAAAAGATGCCTGTGTTTCAGTTGGTGGGGAGTTTAGATGAGGGGCTCTTTTTGACTCTAGGATTTTATTTTTTTGAGTATTGAATGTTACATACCAGATTAGTTCTTGTTTCTTCCTTTTCAGGAGAGTATGTACTTTAGCCTAAAAACAATAGAACATAGCCTTTTCTTTTAGCTTTCTCAACTCATTGTAACCTCATTCCTAACTTAGCCTAACTTTGTAGTTTATTTTGGCTGCAAAATCCTGTCCACTTTTTATCTTCTTATAAAAATATCTTTTTCCTTCATTGAGGGGGAAAAATGCAAGCTAATGCATATTTATTTTGGATTATTTTTCCCCCATTATTTTCCTAACCCCTAGAGTTCTGTTCCTACCTCTGCCAGTCTTAAAAAAAAAAAAAATTGATCAAGTTCGAGGGTAGCTGAAGCATTTTTATGTAGGAGTGGTTTGTAAAATGTGGGAGAGTTCAACTGAACTCTCAGGGCATCATCAGTAGCAGCTTACTGGTTATAGACATTATTGTTGATGCCTTTACCAATCTGGGAAAGTTCCAGGTATAGAGGGAGACAGAGTTCACTTCTATATAAACCACAAAATACTTTATCTGAAAAAGACCTAGGTAGACATACGTTTCATTATAGCAGTAGATTTTCATTCACTTTGCAAAGTTGGGCTTCTTGGAGCTAATATAAAGTGAAAAAAATGATCCACGATCCTGGCGATGTTGCTATAGACTGATTTCCATAATTTTGAATTATATTGTTGCAAAAGAGCAGAAAACTATTAAAAGAGGCTCTGGGCAGATTCTAACAACTTTGTTATGGTTGATAGCTATTTGCCATCATATGTTTAAAAGGTGGTGGTGGTGGGATTGTCTACTGTCTCTTCTCCCTGCCATCTCACAATTATGTAGGTGATAAATAAAATTTAGAAAATATGTAAAAGAGAAAAAAAATGATCCATAAATCTATTACCCAGAGATAGTTAACATTTAGTTTTCTTCTAGCGTTTTTCTCTTATACATGGTTTTAAAAAATGCATATTAGAGATCACATTATATATATATTCTCCTTTTTTTCATTTCTTACCATGTTGCCATGTTGCGTAGCTTTTTGAGTACTATTTTTAAGGGATGGCGTAAGTATGTTCTTTGGAGTCATCAAATTTAACCAATTCTCTGTTAGACAACGAGGTCATCCCTTCAAACAAGTCTTCTCAGTTCCAACATTTTTTCCTTATGATAAAGTAAAATTACTGGGTTAAAGTTTGAACATTTTCAAGTGTCTTCATATGTAATGTTAAATTTGTTAAATTTATTCAAAATGTTTGTGACCACTTTATATTTCATGCCCATGATCTGAGTATGGGAGTACTTGTTTTGCCACATCTTTGTCAGTAAGTTGGACATTTTCTCTTTCCTACCCTTTCTTAAAGGTGGAAGATGATATCACCTAAAATACAATGGGATTATATCCCTCTTAGAAATGCCTTGAATGCCTTGTCAGTCCGCAAGCTCCTTGGCCTTCGTTTTTTGGTCCATACCCAATTCTGGGGACTTACTGATCATCTCTGCATATTATTAGCTAAGCTTCCTAAACACACCGGTGTTTGTGTTAGACCGGTGTGGTTTCATTAAAATCTGGTTGTCACTGAAAAGTTAAGCAAGCATTTGGAAATTCCCCATGAAGGAAAAAGAACACCCAGCAAAGCTATCCATGCGTGTGGTGTTCTGTGCTCGTCCTTTATATATTTAGCAGTTACTTTGGCTTAACCAATTTGCGCATCCAGAAGAACCAGTCAGAATGTCTCTGCCCATCCTTTCATCGAAGCGAACACCTTGGTCATCTCCTTGTTTTTGCCTTTTGACCATGACTAGCACATTCTCACCTAGCTTACAGGTTATAGGCTTCTTCACACAGCTTTAGCCTTGTGTCTGTCAGGCATATTTCTGTTTTATAGATGGAAACTTTTTCTTAATTTAAATTTCCCTTTTCCTTGAATTTATTCATGTGTTCTGAAATGCTGCTGTCATTGTAACTGATTATATTGTAAAGTCACGGATTTTACCCCAGAGGAACCTGACTTTGATAATGAAGAACTTATGCAAAATCTTAAACAGGCAGTTGTTACATAGATAAAAGAGCTTTCTTCTTTTGATATCCATCGGTAGAGATTGTTCTATCTGGTATTGCATAGGTGAGTGTTTCCTTAATCAGTTTTCACTTGAGGTCAGTCAGGTACCTAAAAGGAAGGGGAGAGTCTAAGCAGTTACAAAGCTGTCAACAGGGTGTTGCATCGAAGTACTCTCATACACTTTTCTTTGTCCTAGGAAAGCTGCTTTCTCAGAGCATCCAGTTGCTTTTGTCATATATGCAATTCGAAGAAGTTGGTCTCTTTCCCTGGCCTCTACCAAAGTAATGATGGCCATTTAGAAGCCAAAGATTAAGTTTGGGAGTGGCTTAGTGTGGTGGAAATTTTTTAAAAATTCTGGAGTGGTTTAAATAATGCAAGTGGATTTCATTAAAGGGGCTTACATAGCAGTTAGAAGAGCCAACAGTTTGATAGTAATAGAAATGAAAAAAAAATTTAAGATCTCTAAGCTTAGTGGTATTGTGCTACTTGAAGGTTTGAACATTTCTGTTCAAGTCTTTGTGCGATTATGTTTTCATATACATAAACGCTCAAGAGTGGAATTGCTTTATTACACTGTTTTCCAAAGTGGCTGTACATTTTCATTTCCACCAGCAATATATGAGGGTTTCAATTTTTCCCACATTTTTGCCAATACTTGGGTGTTGTTAGTCTGTTTCATTATAGCCATTCTAGTGGGCGTATATTGGTAATGACCAATGATGTTAAGCTTTTTTTCCTGTGCTTATTTGCCATTCATTTATTTTCTTTGGCTGTTCAAATTAAGGTCTGTTCAGACCTTTTTTTGCCTGTTAAAATTTTTTTGTTTTCGTTATTGAGTTATAAAAGTTCTTTACATGTTATGGATATAGAATCTTTATCAGATATATGATTTGCTAGTATTTTTTCCTAGTCTGTGATGTATCTTTTTATTTTCTTGATGCTATCTTTTGAAGAGAAAAGGTTTTAATTTTGATAAAGTCTAGCATATCATGTTTTCTTTTATGGATCATTCCTTTGGTGTCATATCTGAGAGATCTTTGCCTTAGCCAAGATTGCAAAGATTTTCTCCTCTGTTTTCTTCTAAAAGTTTTATAGTTTTAGTTCTTATGTTTATATCTGTGACCCATATTTGGATTTATTTTTGTGTATGGTGTGAGCTAAAGGCCTGCATTCACTTTTTTCGCATGTGCATATCTGCTTTTTCTGGTACCATTTATTCATAAGACTCTTAAAAGTTTTTTGGGTTTTTTTTCCCTTTAAGGTGTATTACTACCTCTCAGTCTTATAAATGCTAATGAACATAAGCCTGCATTTTCTGACCGAATTGGGGGAAGAGGGAGGAAAGGGATTTGTCTTGGGTCTTGGCCTTATTATAGGGAGCTCTTGTACCTTAATTTACTTTGCTTGATTCTGCCTTTTAAGAAGACATCCACAGAGTCTTTGTAAACAATGAATAGGGTTTTGGCCAGTTTGGTTTTGTTAAGATGATGTTCCTCACCCCATAAGGATGATTGTGAAATCTTATTTTAGCACATAGTTAGGGTTGGGTAAGCCTAGGCTAGTATAAGCTATCCTACCGAACATTTGTTAAAAATAGTTCTAACATGAAAATGATGAAACTCTTCTTAAAACATTTTATTTTCTTTTTCCAAATAGGTTTTTAAAAACTATAAAAGTAAAACCTGTTTATTATGGAAACATTTGGAAATTACTACAAGCATGAAGAAAAAAATCTTTCTTTTCCTGTCACCACCACCCTGATTTTGGCTCAGCACTACTTTTAATTTTGTGTGATTGACATAGGGACTCTGGACAATGTAGTTTCTTGAAACAATATTTGGATCTACTGATGGATTCAGGCCTGTTTCCTTACATTTGTCCTGGGAAGGGAAAAGGATGGGAACTGATATTTGGTGAGCGTCTGTTGTGAGCCAGGCCTTGTACCCCAGAATGCCCTATGAAGTAATAAAATTACATTAAAATAGTATTAAAAATTCATTCCCTCTCTCCATTTTCCCTACCTCCCTCTTTCTCTTTTTCGGGTGAGTTAAATAATTTGCCCAGTGTCATTCAGCTAGTGTGTGATTGATCTGAAAAGTGGGGAAAACTTAAGCATGTTTCAGTTAAAATTGTTAACCTGTGGGTTTTGTTTTTTTTCTTCATGATTTGAAAGGCTATAAAAGAAGAAAGGATGAAGTAGTTCTCCTTTTCTTACTTTCTGGCTTCTGTGGTCTCCCTTTTATTCTCTATCAGAATTAAAGTCCCAAGATCCCCTTATGTCCTGCTCAAATTAAGACTTGTTTCCTCCTTTCTGTATTGCACTTTCCACTCTGAGACCCCTAGCTTTAACTGTGGTATTTATTAGCCAAACAGAAAGATAAAGAAGAGAGCTTGGATTTTGAATAAGGAAAATTCCTTGAACTGGATTGATTTCATCATCAGTTTTAGTTTATTACGCATTGGCTAACAACTAGCTGTGGATTCCCAGGCAATCCTCTTATGTTCTTCATCTGTAAAATGAACTGCCTACTCAACAGGGATCCTTCTGTAATATATCAGCATTTCTTATTTTTCATGTTAGTAGAACCATGAAATAAGTTTCCGGTAATACGGTCGCAGATTATCTGCCATAGGGACAAGTATTTAAAGAACCTCTGTCTTTGCCCCATAGTACCTTCAAATAGCAAGCCCTCAAACTGTAGTCATGCGTTGCTTAAAATGGGGACATGCTCTGAGAAATGCTTCATTAGGCAATTTCATTGCTGTGTGAACATCACAGAGTGTACTTACACAAACCTAGATGGTACAGCCTGCTATACAACCGGGCTATATGGTATAGCCTATTGCTCCTGGGCTATAAACCTGTATAGCATGTTACTGTTCAGAGTACTGTAGGCAGTTGTAACACAATGGCAAGTGTTTTGGGATCTAAAGGTATGTACGCAAAGAAAAGGTACAGTAAAAATATGGTGTTACAATCTTATGGGACCACTTTTGTATATGTGATTGTTGACTGAAAAGTCATTATGCTGTGCTTAACTGTATTTGCATTTGTGTTAATGGGGAAAAAGCATCAACTGTTGTGTTCTTTTTATGTAAAAAAAAAAAAAAAAAAAAAGTATGCCTGGACACGTACGGGATATTTGTGATCTTGGAGCCTCATGTTTCCTTCTTCTTCTTTTAGAAGGTGTTCATGACTTTCAAGACCTGGATAGCCAGAACTTCCCATTGACATGCTGACTTTATCAAATAGCGTAGCTTATTCTAATCTGTTGCTTATTTTGTTACCATAGTATCCTTTTTGAAAACAGAAAGGTAGTTTATATGTTCCTACAGCAATCTAGGGCTTGCCCCACGATCGACATTGCTGGAAGAAATTTTTATCTTAGTGATTCAGGCAAAGGCCTGGGGCTGTAATGAGTACAAAGAGAGGTGTGGGACTTTTGGACTCTGGACAGTTATGAAGCAGACTTCTTTATATTAACCCACTCTGTTAATTGCTAAACTTTTATTTAATGATTTAGGGCTTTTTACTTGAGCCAGCTACTTGTTATATGAATTATATTTATTCCTGACTGATTAGTTATGTTTGGGCTAAACATTAGAACTCAGGCTAGAGTGGAGCCCCTTCCTGCTAAATGAGGCTTGTTCAAACAAAAAACAGAAAATAAACCAAAGGTACTCAGTTTGTGATGATTGCCTTAGTACATTTGGATTAGTGAATCAGGATGAAGAATAATAAAAGGTGGGTTAGGAAATGTGGAAATGAAATCCCAAAGGAAATAAAAAGTGAAATGTTTTCATCTCTCTTATTCTAGTGCCAGGGAACCTTTGACGTGGTTGCAGAGGGAATCCACACAGAAGCAAGCAGTTGTTCAGAGTAAAATCTTTGCATTGATCATCATTTTTGCTTTTCATGTGTTCAGACTAATTGGGAAGAAAAGATGTTAGTGATTTAGTGAAATGCTAACAAACTAATCCTTTTAGGATGTCTGGGGGGGCTACAGAATCAGTTTTAATCCTTATCAGAAGATATGGCCATAGAGACTTTGGGGGAAAGGGATTATAGTTCGGTTAAGATTTAGTGAGGTTAGCACCAGTGACTCTAACACTGGTAAATGAATTTTTTTTTCTTTGTGGCCTTGCTTTTTGGATCTCTTACTTCCTGGAGGCTTTGTCTCAGCCCCTTTGCCCTTGGGTAGTCTATTACCACAGAAGTTAACTCTTACATGGTTTGATCATCATAGCTGTTTGGAAATCTGTTTTACAGCTGGGGAAATTAAGGTAGGGAGAAGTTGTGTGGGGCCATGTATGTTGTTTTTCCAGTTAATATCTTCTCTTAAAATATGTAATACTTTAAATGAACTGTTCCCTTTTCCCTCACTTTCCACATGCTTACTCAGTCAAAAAGCCCTTATCCTCTGATCTCTGATAAGTACTGGGAAATTATCTGATCTAAACAGTTCTTTGGAATGAACCTCCTTAAGGTTGTTTATGTTTTTTAAAGATGCTGGATAACTCTAGTAATATTCAGTTAGCACAGTTAGTGAGCATTGTTTTTGAGGCCCTGACAACACCAAAAGAAACGGTGAACAACTTGGCCCCTTACCGCTCAGAGGGGCTTCATCTCTAAATCTACATTTCTAAAGATCACAGCAGAGTTATAGGCTATGATGCTATCCCTGGGAGTCAGTGTAGAGAAAACTGATTGATATGTTCTAATTTTAGAGACAGAAAAGTAAACTAAAACGTCTTAGGATTTTTAGTAATCATTGATGGAGAAATAATTTAGCCAGGAAATTTAGTTATTTGGGATATTCTGGTTCCTGAGATGTCATTTAGTTGTATTTTCTTACTTGCTTGTCATATTATGGAAGTGGTTTATATGGCAGTGCACTCTAATGAGCAGTCATTTAATTTCATCTTCCTTCGGGTTCTTATAGCACTGTGACTTTCTTTTGTTACAGTACTTACAGAGTGACTTGGGGAGAAAGATACCAACTTACTGTGAAAAAAGTCAGCCTATAATTTAATTAATTTTAATTAAGGCAGAAATGGAGAGAGCCAAAAATTGTCTCCTTTTAATGACACAGTACCTGAAGTTTCTATTTATTTTTATTCTTTAAATTTTTTTTATTTTTAATTTTTATGAATACATAATAGTTATACATTTTGGGGGGGCACTTTTGATATTTGATATGATCATACAGTGTATAATGATCAAATCAGGATAATTGGGATATCCATCAGCTCAAACATTTATCATTTATTTCTTTGTGTTGGGAACATTCCAAATCCACTCCTCTATTTACTTTGAAATATACAATTCTTTCTATTTATTCTGACAGTTGTAGAAGTGTCATGGTTAGTGAGTGACCTGGTATTGCTAGAGTTGTGGCAGCAGCAGGAAATAAAGATACAGATAATGATTTGGGATGAGGGAGTTTGGCCTTACTATGAAGAAAGCAAGAGGTCCTTGGAAGGATTTGATCAGAGAATTGGCACACAGACTATAGAATTTAAGAGCATAAATTCTATAGCCATAATGCTTGGGTTTTAAACCATCCTTTGTTCATTACTAGCTGTCCACATACGGGTTGTGTGACCTTGGATGTTGTGTCCAACCTCTCCGTTGCTCCATAGCCTCTTCAGTAAAGTGGAAATAAACGTAATGGTTATTATGAGGATTAAATGATTTCTTGGTTTAAAACCCTTTTAACAGAGACTATTACTTAGTATGCTCAATCCTTAGTTATTAGCTATTATTATCTCATACTCTTGTATCTATTCTAAATGGGTCCAAATAGTAATTCGGTACATTTGGAGTCTAATAACTCATAGTTTAGTGAGTTACTCTCTCAAAATCTTTCCCTTTGCTACTAGTACTTTTTCAAACCAGTGAGCGGAAATTGATTTGAGTTTCTCCTCTCATTTTTCCTTGCTCTGGCCTTTGAGGGAAGCTGGAACAGCTTTGTGCACTTTTCGGTTGTAGATAAGGTAGAAAGTGGAGCCATGGCAGTAATAGATTGTGTGCCTTTTGCTTTCTTCTTACTTTTCCTCGTTATACTCATTGCGTGGGTGCTACTTTCAGTGTCCTACATGGACTGTGCTCGGACTTGATGATGAGCTGCAGTTCATTGAACTTTTCTTTCCAGTCCTCCAGCCAGCTGTTGTAATCATTAGAAATTTTCAGAAGGGGCCAAAAAATAAAAGTAATACTTTGTGTTGGAAAATGCTGCCTTGGCTGTGGTAGGGGGAGCGGGTGGTCATTTGAGTTCCCATTCAGTTCTACCACTGAAAAAGTTACTCTTTAGGGCCTCATTTTCCTTTTCTGTAACATCAAAGCAGACTGGAATTACATTATCAACATTTCCTTTTAGCTGTGATATTGTTGCTCCTAGAAACAGGTCTTAAAGGGTAAATGTTTCCTAGCAATAAGTGTAGACAATAAGGAAGGACATTTAAACATTAAAGTAAAATAGCGTTTTAACATTTTTATTAGAGAATATCATAATAACTTAGTTGTTTAGCACAAGAAAGAAGATGGTTTGGGGCTGGAAGCAAAAATTTAACATTATAATGCTTTACAGCTGTCTGATGTTTTATGTTTTGGGGAATATATTTGCCATTTTGGCATTGTGCCTTTGTGAGGTGTGCCATCCAAACTGGAATGTGTGATAGCCGCTCACCTTTAGCTGATTGTTAGAGTGGTTTTCACAAAACGATTTTCTTTGCCCAGCGAGGTATTTGCAGAAAATTGACTGAAAAGTGAAGTCTGAAATTGTTTAGATAGGGCCTTTGCCAACGTGTATCCCCATTCGTTTAGTATTTGAGGACCTACTGTGCGACTGTCATAGAATCGAAAGTCTTGCTGGGAAAAAAGTCACAGAGGAATTTACGATCTTCTTTCTACACTTCAGTAGATGGCACAACTATCAGTCTGCATCTCAGCTGTCAGTCTACATCACAACTGTCTGTCTACGCCATGCATGGCAGAAATCCAGAAGTCATCCTCGACACTCCTTTTTTCTTACTCCCTATATTTATCAGCAAATCTTGTTGATTTTAATATCCTCAATATCCGTTGTCCACTTCGTCACTACCACCCTGGCCCCAGCTGTTCCATCTGATATGAATTACTGCCACAGCCTTAATAGCTGGAATTCCTCTATCCACTTCTTGCCCTCTTTCACTCTTTTGTCTATGATATAACCAAGTGATCCTTTTAAAATCAAAATCTGATCACGACCCTGCTCTTAAAGATTGAAATGCTTGGCTGGGTCTCATGGTCTGGTGCCAGACCATTCAGTGCCTTTTTCCAGCCTCATTTCACACATTGTTCCCATTTGTTCTGTTTGCTTTAGCCACATTTGTCTTACGTGTATCCTTCGTATTCATCTACTGTCTTCTGCTGTACTCTCTTCTGATTGTACCTGGAAGATTCTTTCTTATTTTCTTTTTCTGTTATTTGTTTCTCAGCTCTCAGCCCAAACATTTGGTCATACCCTTGGAAATGCAAACCAGGTAAATGAGGTTCCCTTTTTGTTTTGAAGCAAAGTCAATGCCAAATCAAACAACGTGTGGGAAGACTTGAACCATAGTTTCTGTGACTTCATTGGGTTTTGGTGTTCTATTTGACAGGCCTTAATGTTTTTTGTCCTGCTTTCTGAACTTTATTTAAGGAAGGAATGGGAGAATGGGTTAAACTAAAGTAAGTGAATGAGTATCAGAAAATGACAGAACGTTTGATTTGCTTTTTAAAATAATAAATTTATTATTATTTTAAATAAGAGTTCTTAAGTAGAATGGATAGGATATGGACTTTGGTTTTGAGTCTTAACTATTTTTTTTAAAAATAGCTTTATTGAGATTGTAATTCACATACCATACACTTTACCCATTTCAAGTGTACAATTCCATGGCTTTTAGTGTATTCAGAGTTGTGCAGCTATCACCGTGATCAATTTTAGAACCTTTCCATCACCTGAAATAAAATGCTGTTTCCTTAGCTGTCATCCTGACATTTAATAACTATTTTATCTTGAGTAACTCAATTAAGCTCTCTGAAGCTCAGTTTCCTTTTCTTGTTTGGTCTCTTAACAGCCAACAAGAAATTGAGCCAGATTATCCCCTTCCTTGACCTGTCATCTTATTGACGGAGGAGATATTATTGGCCACCAAAAATCACAGGTCTCTTTCTATAAATGCTCCTTTATGGTAGATTTCTTCTATCTTCTATCTGTTCATTTGGGTGTTTTGACAGAAGTGCATGGCTCATGTGTATCCATATTCAATTTCATCTCGGTACAGTTGGCCTCTCCTATATATCCTTGGTATGTGCTTTTTTTTTTTTTTTTTTTTTTTTTGAGGCAGAGTCTCACTCTCGCCTGGGGGCGAGTGCCGTGGCATCAGCCTAGCTCACGGCAACCTCAAACTCCTGGGCTCAAGCAATCCTACTGTCTCAGCCTCCCGAGTAGCTGGGACTACAGGCATGCGCCACCATGCCCGGCTAATTTTTTCTCTATATATTTTTACCCGTCCGATTAATTTCTTTCTATTTTTGGTAGAGACGGGGTCTCGCTCTTGCTCAGGCTGGTCTCGAACTCCTGAGCTCAGAACGATCCGCCCGCCTTGGCCTCCCAGAGTGCTGGGATTACAGGCGTGAGCCACCGCGCCCGGCTGGTTTTTGGATCTTTAGTCTGCCTTTTAATGTATTAGTATTCTTAATGAACCTCCTGTAGTTTGTATGTTTGGTCATTTGATCATTAGATTTTTCAAGTCATTGGTAAATGTCATAAGAATTGGCCAGAGGTGAGGATAGGGAAGAGTTGGAGTTGCCTATTTAAAAAAACTTGTTTCTTGTAGATATTCATCAGTTATTCATTTTGCTTTGTTTGGGGAAAAATTATAGGGTTGAGGATGGCAACAGTGGTATGCAGAGCATATTTTCCTCCTCTTGCAATGCTTTCCTGAATTCCTAGAAAAGCAACACACTTTCACCTAGAAGCACAGGCAAAAGCATGAACTGCTGAGGGAGGGGGAATTTTAGTCATAATATGCTTATACCTGAAGCCACCATGTCCTCTACACTCAGATTTCTTCAGTTTGTTCACAGCAGTGTCCTGGGGGATTTAGGCAGGGGTTTTGCTCAAATTCAGATACAGTGTTTTAGTTTTCCTTAATCTCTGTTATCATCCTTGGATGATAAAATTTATTAACAACAACAAGAAAAGAACTCTGGCATGTCTCGTTAGTAGATATACGCTGGCCTTTTAGATGATTGCTTTCCTTTCTAAGGCTCACAAACCATTCCTTTAAAAATTTGTTTCTGGCGTTGAGATGAAACTGAATAGGTACAGATTACGGAGTTTGGCTTCTCTCTGCAAGCTGCTGTAGTCCCTTTCTGATCTTCTATCTCTTTTATTCTTAAATAATCTTCTTTTTGGATTTAGGAAGTATCTCTTTCTGGTCTGGGACAAACTCCTTTAAGTGAGACACTCTGACAGCGTCCACATATCTTGGGCTGTTAATCCTTTCTTTGCTGTTATTTATTCTATATTACGTACTCTGAAGTTCATTCTCATTGGTGGAAAAGGGGGACGTAAAATAGATGAAGAACTCTTTTGTGCACTTCCTTTTGTACATCACCACTCTGACCAGTAAGTCTTGGATCTTCCTTATGTGTCTTGCCTCAAACATAATTAGAAAAACAGAAAAGCTCTTTTTGTAGTCCATGGCATTTTCCCAAGATTTAGCTCATTTTTGGAGTAAAGAATTATACCCTTTCTAGCTTTCCACTCTAAACTTTTCTAAGTTCATCCTTCTTGTTGTAAGCAAAATTGGAAATGATTAAATGTTTAGTCACTTTATACACTGAACATTTTAAACAGGCCTTTCTGTGTTGGATTGCAGATGACTGTTAATAGGGTGTTAGAGAGAAAAATTAATACTGACTACTTCTTAATCAGAATTCAAATAGTAAGGACTGCACTGCCTCAGTCTATGGGACACTCACTGCTCTCATTTTCTGTTATAGCTCATGTCGACAGCTTTTCCCTCCAAAATGGGTCTACTCAGCTCATGTAAAATTACTGGGTATGAGCTCTTGAGCTTATGAACCTTCCTAAAAGTTTAATGAGGTTATGGATTTGGGAGGTATTCCTCAGTACATTCAATACTATAACAATAACAACTATAATTTATTATCTACTGTGTGCCAGGCACAGACTGTAGCTAGGGATTCTAGTTACATTTTCTTGTTTAATCCTCCCAGCAGTGTTATAACAAGGTCATGATTCCCTTTTTACTGACCAGAAACTTGAACCTTAGAGAGGTTGAATGAATTGCCCTAGACCTCATAGAAATAATTTATTTTGTATCTGCATTTTTAAATCAATCTTTAAAAGTAACTTACCTGAAATAAAATAGGAAGAGGCATGTCTGGAACACTAACCTAGTTTTATTTGACACAAAGTGAGTGCTTTTTCTCACTGTGTTTGAGGGCCTGTTGTGATAAGGTACTGTGTCAGGTTGTTTGGAGGTTAAGAAATTGTCCTCCAGAATTAAAGAGGGTACATTTTTTTTTAAATTAAGAGAAGCGTTCTTGGCTTTTAAATACTTTTTAAAATATATATCTGGAGAGTTTTTTAAGAGAGGACTCTTCTTACCTTTCTTTTGGAAAGCACTGGGCCGATGATTCTATTCAGCAGTGTGCAGAATTGGGGCCGTGGTAGAAGGAGGTGGCACTCACCTGTCTCAGCAGCATGAGATCTAGTCGTAGCCCTTGACTCCTTGTCCTCTGTACGTCACTCTCGACTTGGACACAGCTGTTTCCTCAGGCCTTGCCTATTGTAAGCATCTGTTGCGTGGTAACAAACCAAATGATTTGTCTTTATTTTAGGATCTTTCACTTACTATGCTTTCTTTTAACTCCAGCCTTTGGTAGAGGATGGCTTTGAGTTGTGACTACGTTTACTTAACTGTAATGAATGCCCTATTTGACCTTTCTAAGCCAACTTTCCATGAAAAGAGATTTTAATGTTTGCTACATAGAAGTAGGTCTCTTCAAGGGGCATCTGCCTTAAGCAGTTATGAAGAAAATATTAACTTTTAAATATCCCTTAAAAATAAGTATCCCATTTCTCCTGATTTTTAGTAATATGTGTTTATTATGGAAATTCTGGAATACATAGAACTTAACTCATTCTGGAAATTTTAGAATATGAAGTAGAAAAATAAAAATTACCCATAATTGCACCTTTTAGAAATAATCATATGAACATTTGCATCTGTTCTTTTTTTTAAATTTACTGTGTATGCACAATGCTGCATGTCTGTATTTTAATTCTTATCACTTTACGTTAATTATAAGTTATCTGTACATGCTATTAAGTTCCTCTTGTAGCTTTAATTTATATATCAAAATAACCTAATCATTCTCCTAATGTTATCCATATTTTTACTGTCATAAATAAAGTACTTATATACTCAAGTATTTTAAAAACTATTTGAATTTTCAAATACCTAATACGTATTAACCAGATTTCTGCTGCCTTGAAACTTAGGGAAATCATTTTGAATAGTTCGGTAGTTTTCAGAACTGACATTTCCCCCCCTGAAAACTCATTGATTTTAGGCATTTTGGGCATATTTTTCTTAAAAGCATCATATACTTCAATAGATTATTTAACAGTTTAAATTTTCCATGATTACTTGGGGCCATTGTTACTTGGGGCTTCTTTCTAAATATTTGCTTTCTTTAGAGTGTTGCATTGGCATGTACTCTGTAGGTGATTTCATCTGTCCTTATGGCATAAAGTATCACCTATGTGCTAATGATTCCCAAATCTATAGTTCTATCCAGAACTTTTCATGACCTTTAGATCATCTGTCTCTCTACTGCTCATTGTCAGAGCTGTCACTCTTGACTATATCAGATACCTCAAAAGTAGCATCTCTTTAGTTTAACTTACTATATTCCCCTAAAATGACCACCTGTTCATCAAGTTTTTCTTAATAGTACCATCATCTATCTAGTCAAGGTAAAAATCTTTCTAGACTCCTACTTAGTTTTCATTCCCAAGTGTATCAGATCACTAAGTTCTAGCTATGCTACCTTTGAAATATCTCTCAGATTTGTTCTTTCCTCTTCGTCCCTGTTACCACTGCCCGTATTTAGGTTCACTAGCTTTTATCAGGACAATTGCAATAGCCTCACAACTTCCTGCTCACAGACACCTTTTCATTTTCACATCGTGGGCAGAAATTGCTTTCTTGGGCATACATAACATAGTATTTTAATGCTTACAGATTTTTACTGGCTGTTATCATCTGGAGTAAAGTTTAAATTCCATACCAGTCTATAATTTTTTTTTTTTTTTTACCTTTCTGGCCTTATCTCCTGTTCCTCTCTCACACATACGCGCTTACCAGACTTTTGCTACCAAACTTCTAGCGGTTTCCTGAATATTCTGTGAAGTTTTATGTGCATATGCATTTGCATATGCATGCTATTTATTCTGCCTGGAAAGTACATAGCCCCCAACATAACTCGCCCTGTATTTTACTCATCGTTGTAATGAGTTCTTACAAGGTATGGCTGAAATTCACTTGTGTGACATCCATGAACGCTGTCACCCCCATGTTAGCCAGAAGTACCTTACTTTATGTTTATTGAACCTTTTCTCATACTTTCTGTGGTAGGCAGAATTATGGTCCTCCAAAGATGTCCATGTCCTTGTCCTTGGAACCTATGCATATTTTTACCTTAGATGGCAAAAAGATGTCTGGAGATATGACTAAGAACCTTGAGATAGAGAGATTATCTTAGATTACTCAGGGGAGCCAATCTAATCACATGAATCTTTAGAAGCAGAGAACCTTTCCTGGCTGTGGGCAGAGAGAGAGATGAGTGATTGAAGAGGGGTCAGAGAAATTTGACTTTGCTGTCTTTGAAGATGGACCGAAGGGCCACAGCTAAGAAATGCAGGTGCCCTCTAGAAGCTGCAAGAAAGGGCAGGGGAACATTTTCCCCTAGAGCCTTAGAAAGGAATGTAGCCCAGCTGATACCTTGCTTTTTAGCCCAGTGAGATCCATGCCAGATATCTAACCTGTAGTACTGGGGAAAAGTTTCTGTGGTTTTAAGCCACTAAATCTGTGGTAATTTGTTATGACAGCAGTAGAAAACAAATGTACTTCAATTGTGGCTTATCTATCTTATTGCATTCTAAGTGTAATTTTTTACTTCATTTTTACTAGATTTTAAGCTCCGTAAGGACAGGGACTATATAATTTCATCCCTGTCCTCAGCATCTAGCACAGCGCTAATAGGGTCTTAACACTCAAAAAGTTTTAGTGTTTGATTTAACCAGTATAGTGATATATTTGTATCCTTACAGATGTGTTTGATAATCTTTGCCACATACTAAATCCCCCAACCTATTTTTTGAGTTACTATTTTCACTTTTTGAATAGTTTTTCTTTCTTTTTTTTTTTTAATCTCTTTTTACTGTTAACTTTCTTTTCTTTCT